>WNNJ02002245.1:0-69399 GCA_012934845.2 Pomphorhynchus laevis
TGAATCGGAATGAGACATGCTGGGTGGAAATATTTGTGAATGGTTTTAGGGCCAAACCCAGTAAAAAACGTTTAAAACGTTTAAGATTTTATTATCGATATTCCTTTCACTAATTGCGGACATCGTCAGGATAAATCTGGAAACAGACAACATTTGAGCAACAAAAACCAAAATACGAGTCAAAATGTGTGCAAATTAAATTCGTTTTGCCCATTGAGGTTAGACTCAAGTAGTTTAATTGCCGTCGCTTCTGTTAAAATACGCCGATGATATGATCTAACTTGGCAAATTATACTTGCACCATCAAAATCGATAGTGTGTCCAGTAGTATTTGCGTGGTCGGCGACTGATTTACGCCAGGTACACAGTGCACTTTTGTGTTCCCCGACTCGCTTACAGTGTTCTGCCAGTTTGGAAAGAACACTGCGTAAGAGAGTTAGGGAAAAGTATATGGTCATGCTTTTAATATTAATCATGATGGTATGAATGAACGTTTGTATTTTCAATTATTGCGTCGTAAATGCAAAAAACTTAGCAAACAAACCAAAAAACATGTTACCATTGATGAAGTCAACTGCTTCGAATATCATCTCAATCGAAATTTTTGTAGAAACCGTATACAACATGTTCAACATGGTGTCCAAAACGTTACATATGAACCATTAGAACAAGGTCCTGATAGTATAAACGATCAAGTTCAAGAATTAATAAAAACTGACCAAATACTAAATGAAAGTCAGTTACTGTCAGATGAAGAACAGCAAATTCTCAATTACGGTTTGAAGTTTAACATTACTCAAGGAGAATTTAATAGGGCAGATGTTGCCATGTGCTTACGACGTTGTATAAAAACAGCATTTGTAAGTTGTGAACACAAGGGAGAAAGAATGAAATTCGAGAATGAGATGATGTCTCTAGTTTGGAATAAATACATGTCAATGGCTCCAAATTCAGGAAGTGTGAAAAATCTGTCTAAACGTGAGCATCAAACTTTTTGTCCGTTACGCAAACGTCGAGATAATTAAAAAGTCAGATAAATCAAATAAACCTATTGCATGGAAATACGAAGAATATTGTTAGGAGGCAATTAGACAATTATCAACGACAACGTATGAAAAGTGTGAACTTACTCGTCTCGATGATGCATGTTCTGATGTTCATGACATACTATTGAGGTATCGATCGTATGATCGATTTACATACGAACAAATAGAAACGCTTACAACAAGGAATTCAGTCTTGACACGCTTCTATGTGTTGCCAAAGTGTCACAAACCTCAAAGACCTTATTTGGGACGACCCATTATAAGCTGCAACGGCTGTTCAACAGAACATTTATCAAGATATTTACAGTCTTCTGGCAACGGAGGTCAAACACGTAAAGTCCCATCTACCAAGTACGTTGTGTTTTTTACAACGTTTTGAGGAAATAAAATCGAATATACCAGACAAATCAATTCTCGTAACAATTGACGTGGAATTGTTATACACAAATATTTCACACGAAGAAGGTTTGGAATTTATACAAAAATTTATATCTAGTACAATATCGATATCGATACAAATTTTATTTTTGATGCACTAAGAGTAGTTCTTCAAAACAACGTGTTTACATGGAATGGATAATGTTATTTACAGAAAAGTGGGACTGCAATGGTACATCTTGCGCTCCACCATACGCTGTTGTATATATGGGTATGTACGATGAATTATTTTTAGAGAGTCAAACTTTGAAACTATTCTATTGCGAAGATATATTGATGATATACTAAGGATTTGGCCCCGTGGAGAAACAACGTTACTAAAATTTTTGGGGGATATAAATACATTTGGATCTTTAAGATTTACCTACAAATACGGTACTAGCGTCAATTTTTTTGGATACAACCATTTTCTAGGAGAATAATGAATGGCATACAACAATACATCACAAAAATGGTGGAAATCTTTGGTATATGCATCCAAATAGCTCACATTCTAATAGTGTGAAACGATCGATTATGTTTAATGAGGCACTGCGAGCACGACGGATTTGTAGCATAGATCAATACTTCGAGCGATCACTACAAAAGTTGAGATACGGTCTACGTGAAAGAGGGTATAAGGAAAAGATTATATATCAGCAATTTACAGAATTACGAAAATTTCCACGTTCATATTGGCTTTCAGCGAAAACAATTGAAACAATGTTCAAAGATAAGACAAAGAGCTATTTACTATTTGACGACGATATTGAAAATTTAGGGCGTGATCTGTCCAGAGGTTATAAAACAATTTGTCAAAGATGGAAAATCAATGGGCGAGAGCCAAAAGTTCTGTATACTGCCAAACATAGTTTGTCCAAACAACTAGTTAGTGCAAAAATGAACGGAGAAGCTACCACATCAAATAAAGTTTGCTGCTGACCATGTGGTCATAAACGCTGTATGACTTGTCAATGTATGAAAGAAACTAATACATTTACAAGTACCATAACAAATTCGACATATAAAATAATCGACAAAGCAACGTGCGCTACTCTTAATGTTGTTTACTTAGCTGAGTGTGGACATTGTAAAGTTCAATATATCAGCGAAACAAGAAAATGATTAAGTTCCAGGCTCAACAACAGACGAGCGGATATTAAATCTAAAATGAATGTTAAGCTTACAATTATGTAATATTGGCGAAAACTGAAACTTTATAAAAATAGCATTAATTTTTGTCGCTATATACATGAAAATAGGTAAGAACAACATATATATTTTAAATTGTTGTACGGCAAACTGATCTCTGGGTTAATTTGAAGATGCCTAGATAGATTGTGTTATATCTTATCAAACCGGAATAAAAGGCAATAATTTTATTTAATTTACAAACGAAAAAAAATTTCGAGTATTTTACTCCTCTTCATATTTAAACAGAGAAAAATACTCAAAATGTATATATGCAAATGAAGCGTATATGGACCGTATGCTTGATACATTTAGCTTTTCATTTATTGCTCGAAAACTTCAACTCAATTAAAGCAAAATAAATATCATAACGGGAATGTTAATGATAATAATTATATATCAATAATTCTTTAAACAAGTCTGTGCTGCAAATTTTGTAACAACATTTTCTGTCTTTTAGGTTAGCGAATCTTTGAATTATAAAAAATTAAATGTAAGCGATATCCATCATCCATATATGTGATGAATATCGCATAAGGATGATTGATAAAGTGATGGCATAACCATTAATAAAGTAATGATTATAAATAAGGGTGATGTTACCAATATTTCTAAAGCGATTCAAATTAGAATTATATAGATATGCGTTTAATTAAAAACATCACATTTCGTGTTCCTAAGAGAAACCATTTTAACGTCATATTTATTTGACAACGCCTGTTTTATTATATTAATAACAATGAATTATACATACAAAACGCGTCAAAATCAAATAATAATATTCTGAATAGCATTAAAATATTTCGATATATTGGTAAATTATACTAAACAATATTAAAATAAGTTTGTAAATTAAACTCAATCTGCCAAATTGGAAAATAATACATTATGTTAACGCCTTAAATAGTCAAAATTGTATTGATTAGTGGTGAAGTTTTGGAAATATTCCTAATAAAATTATTGTAAAATTACACATATGTTTCAGTAATGAATATGTGTTTAAAAATTGAATGTATTTGCAACGCATACCGCTGGCAATATGAATTATCTCATTTAATTTGACTTCCATCTCATCACACTGCTCCATGAGTGCATTAGCGATGTAAATAGGCTTTACATTTTTAAAGTTCGGTACGTAGTCAGCATCGTATAACGGATTTAAGATTTCACCAGTTGGAAGGGACGGAACCTCTGGTAAACTAAAAGCACACATATCAAGAATTATTAGAGGAACTTAATCTTAACATAAAATTTTATTATTGAAATTTTGATGACTATTTTTTTATTCTGCACGCTACTGTAATCCTATATATATACGCCAACAGCAGTACGCAACATTTCAGAATTATTAGACCTCATAAGCTACTGATCACATAAATACGCTTCACGTTTCGGTCCTTTAAATGATTGCTGACGATCACTTGAATCGTCTGCTTTATTGACATCTAAATTTAATGAAAGACTTTCTCGTCTTACATTTTGCAAATTTAATTGAAATCATTTCGATTTTAAATTAAATCTGCATTGATAGAAGAAAGTGCTTCCTTCAATTTGAAAAGCTACCTAGTCATCAAAATAAAATTTTATCTTCATTTGATGTATAATAAAGGCATAAGTGACAACCGAAATAGAAAGCTAAGATAATTTCTATATTTAATAAAAACATTGAATTTATTTAAAATATGTTATAGACTATATATTAGAGCAATCCACTAGAAAAGATACAAAGAAATATTACCAAAAAATCAAATGTATATGAGATATAAGGCTAACTAACTGAGATACTTCGAAATTAGTTAAAAAAGATATTTCGAAATTAGTTAAAAAGTTTAACAAAACATTATTAGCAAATATTATCTCAAAAATATTGTGGTCAAGAAGCTAAAAATAGATAACATGCGACAAGCGAAAAGAAATATCACAAAACAATTCGTAAAAATTTAAAAACAGGTAAAAGCTCTTATTTTAAATTATTATTAAACAGTAGATATTTAATTATAAATAATTACAATTATTAGTTAATTAAATGTGTCTTAAAATAAATAAATTTTGTTCTCGTAATCAAAATTGCTGCAAGCAAAACTTTTTCGTGGCATGCAAAACATGTCGTTGTTGCAATCAATAAGGTAGTTGTTGAAAACAAAAACGTCGTTGCTGTAAGTAAAAACAATAATAATAAGATTTTCTTAACTAATACAACCGTCGACATATAAATACAACACAAAACATAAATCGACAAAAACTTCTTCTTCATTCTGTCACCGCCAACACTTCTACAGACTTCTCCTAAACTTAACGGCCTCAGGTTCAGCGGGATCTCAGCCCTCTAACCACAGCAGCGTGAAGTTTCCGACTGAACCATTCAGGGTCTCTCACCCCCAAAGAGTTCAGTCAAGGCCGACTATGGTCGGTAATCTCGAGATGAGGTACTTGTGAAACCTTAGTATTTGCTGTGGGGTAAGTCCACTAGTAAAGAAGACTAATTCCGAGATAGGCCAAGTACCCAAAGCGTACTTAGGATTTCCCCATTCAATGGCATATGCTGGGCCAATTTCAGATCCCACCTAGGTTTCTACCGGAAACGTTTAAATCTATTCAGGTCAACTTTTGACGACTAATTCACCGTAACGATTAATCCCATATATTTTACTCGATTCGTTTAGATGGGGAGTGGTTGAGGCTGCAAACTAGATGAGAGTACAGAGAGTGATAATCTCTTAAGTTTATTTTTGGTGACAGGGCGCCATGAAAGACAACCACCTGCGATTTTTCGGAGTTTAAAATAAGATTGAGAGGAATAAGCTGACCTTTTAGTCGCCAAAAGTAACGACTGATGTCCGAGACTACAGTTTTTCACCAACGTCCAGAAAACAGGAATGTGATATCATCAGCATATACCACGAGATAATAATCTCGTTTAAAAGCTCTAAAAAGAACAATGGACGCAGCAAGATATAAAACAGAAGAAAGTAGGGAGCCTTGAAGCACAACTGTAATAGGGTAGAATTGACGTACATCAGGGTCGTCTTCATAATAAAAAACGCTTAGTGTGCAGCAATATCTCCACCCTGTTAACAATTCTCGCAGGCAGCCGGAGGGACATTAGAGAGGAGATAATAAAGGGAATAGAGATGCGGTCAAATGCAGCGAAAAAGCCAAAAAAAAACAGCCACAGCAAGCAGATGACTGTAATCCTGACAAAATGGATGCACTTCACCTATTGCTGAATGGACGAAGCCCCCTTGACAAATTTATAAAAAATCGGTGGGAGTAAGTTACGTCTACTTAAAAGGTCGCGGATTCTACTCTAAAGCGCTTTTTTCGTAGATGAATGAGGGAATTTTGAATCGAAATCAGCTGCAGGTTTTTAGGGCATGAAACCGTTTTTTTTTCTTTGGTAAAAATATACGACGGCTACAGTTGATGACGGATACATCGGATGGTAAGGATAAAAGAATTGTGACGACCAATTCTCTTCATTTATCGGCTGTTAAAAGCTTACTAACATGAGAATGGGGAAGACTACTTCGTCGTTCCAGTATCGCATTGGTAGTGCATTATTTATTGAAGTTGAACACCATAAAGACTTATGTGTAATAATTCATCGCTTTCTTAAGACACGATTAAATAGTGAGCACGCAAGTATAAAAGCAACTACGAAAATTGTACTACATCAAAAATACATTTCTAAGACTGTCACCTCCACTGCTTGTTATCTTATTTTCGTCACTAGTCTGCTCTCATCTGGAGTACTGTATCTCTGTATGCTTTCCTACTACTAAACAAGAATTGCTCGATTATGAGTCGGTACTGAAGAGAGGGTCAAGGATATGCTTTAGGGATGGAACGCCCTACCGCATGCAGCTGCGTGCACTAGTGATAAGCTCGATTCGTGACAGATTTGTCTTACTAGACTTGTCCTGCCTTTGGGCGATTGTAAACAAACTTGATAGCTTCCCCGCTAAAATCCTTAGATTGAGAAGTAGGACATTACGCGGTCACTCGAAATCGCTGTATAAGAGGCACCATTCTCAATTGCCTGCCAACTTTCGACTGTCACATCGCGCGCTCAACTTGTGGAATGTGTTGCCTGAGGAAGTCGTCGCTGTTTTCTTCGATGAAGCACTTCAAGCGACTGTGCCTAGCATGGATAGAGAATCGACACTCGCACTTCAACGGATATCTTGAATCCTGCTGATCTTGATGTTGACAATTTACTGAATTAACTTGTAATTTTTTGATGAGACAAAACAGCTTATCAGCGAACGCCTTGTACCGGGGTCTCAATTGACCCCGGTACGCGATTATATAGTAATTCAAATTTTATATTATTTCTAGCAAGTCTTGAATATATCAATGGATATTTTAAAAACTAATATCATTATTACTCAAAATTGTTTTGAGCAATGCCACGTTATTTGCAATCGTACACGCTATATAAGAATAATAAAAACTTTGAGGAATAAAAATGATTTTATATTAAAATATCTATATATGTAACTGACAATATATACTCGTTTAAAACAGTGTAAATTAAAATATAACGTATTAATGAAAAACCATAGTAAATGGTAGTGGCAATCGAACATTAACGGTGGCAACGACATTTGCAATCGTAAATTAACCGCAGACATATTTTATCTTCTAATTATTATTCTATATGAAACTTTTCTGATCAAATTATGACTAAACCATCATGATTAAATCCACGACATTGAATATAAATGTAAAAGACGGCCCAACAACATAGGAAAGGACACTTTATTTACACTTATCGATTACATACTACCGAAATAATATTTTCTAGTTTCAAACTGTTAATAGATAACGTATTTTATTGTTTTTGTTCGCAGATTTTAACATAAAAATGATTAACTTCGATTTAACGAACGATGGATTTGATTTTCTAATCAGTGGTAGCAGTCGCGACGATTATTTTAGTCAAGAAAGTCTTCGTCATTACGTTATACTTGCATATCTTTATACTCTAGAATGCATGCCATCAATACTGTATCGATAAGCTATTGTTTTTGCTAACGTAGCCTTACAGCTACTATATGCGCGCAAGCCACAACTACGTATCATTTCGATAATCGTTACGGCATCACATTTAATGTATTTATGTTGTTCATTGAACTCCATTTGGTGGATGTCGTTACCAACTCTAACTTGCCTAATTCCGTTCATGCATAGAAGATATATGCCAATGCTATGGACTCTGTGGATTGTGCTATCAATTATTTGTAGTTATTGTCCTGATGCAGATCAAATGTCTTCATCCTACTGGTCGACATACTCAGCTATTCATATGCTTTATCTTTAAGAGCTTTAATGCTTAGTCAGTTTGTTCAATACATACCGCTAATACATACCATAGTAAATGGTAGTGACAATTGAACATTAACGGTGGCAACGATTAAATTTGCTAACTGAGTCTACGTATTTTATATTGCAAATTATAAATAATGCAAAATAAAAGTTAAATAGTTAAATAATAAAAATTTAATTAATAATAAATATTTGTTATAAGATTTTATATAATTTATATCAAGATGAATTATAAACTGAAATTAAAAATAAAAACCAATTTTAATAAATTGACTAATAAATAACAGACTTCGTATCAGAATAAGGATTAGAGGTCATCAGAAGGAAGTGCTATGCTATCAGGTTTCGGCCCCTAACTCCTCCACCCAACATAGCAGCGGGGCCAAATACGTGTTAAGGACGTATTTCCTCTGATAAAACTATCTAGTATCTTATTCTAATGCAAAGTATATTATTTATTATCCATCCATAAAAATTTGCCATTTAAGAGTTTAAATTTATTCTTTATATTATTGTGTTGATTTATATATTTTACTATTTTCTGCTTTATGATATTTTTATAGTAACCTAGTTTAGAATATGTATATATTAAATTATTTAAATGATTTTGAAGAAAGCCAATATCATTACATATTGTTGCAATTCTTAAAATTTCATTATTTAATGTATTATATTTTATATTATATGGTATGCATGAATGCTCATGCAAAAATATGTTTCTTGTAAATTTAAATATGTCATCTTTACGATATAAATTAATAGTAGTTTTAGTTAATGTTAATTTAATGTTCATATCTAGATATACACCTTTATCATTAATATTGGTCTTGTTAAGAATAAGACTTTCTGGATAAATTTGTTCGCTTATTGAATAAAAATTATTAGAATTAAATACACATTTATCATCAATGTATCGAAACATATATTTCATATATTTATATTGTTTAGATTTAGTTTTTACACAGTTATGAACAAATTCATATTCTATATAGCTTAAAAATAAGTCAGCTATAATTGGGCAACTATTACCACCCATTGGAACACCTTTTACTTGTCTAAATATATATGCCCCTACTTTTAAATAATTTTGATTTATCAAAATATTTAAGGATTCTATTAATTTAATTTTATCCATATATTTATATTTACTTGACGGTTTAATTTTTGTAAGATAGGCGTTATAATTATTATAACATATATATGTATATATTTTTCCGAATATAATATTAATTAACTTTACTAACGTTTCTCTAATATCTACTAAATCTAGATTTGTATAAAGCGTACAAAAATCGTATGTATTTATATTTTGAAAATTTATTCCTTTTGTCTGTTCTAAAAATTCTTTTGTAGAATTAATACTGAAATAGTGTTTTATACCAGTATTAATTTCGATTATCTTACAATATTTTTTAAAGTGTGCTTTAATTACTTTAAGTGTTTTATTCATATAGACAGAAAGTGGTTTTAATGTACATTTAAACGCACTACATATGAACCTAGGTTTTATTGGATTTTTATGTAATTTTGGAGTCCAATATAATATAGGTATAGTTTTAGTATCTAATTCAACCTTTATACCATTTTTATCCATTATAGAGCAGTGACTTGTAATAATTGTTTCAAAACTCAACTCACTACGTTCATATGTTGAATTTACATTTAAATCATTAGAATTAACCTCTTTCATTAGTATATCATAATAAAGCTTATTGCGTATGAACACAAAGTTATTACTAGCTTTATCAATAGTTGTTATTATATAGTTATCCTTTAATAATACATTATTACTAGCTTTATCAATAGTTGTTATTATATAGTTATCCTTTAATTTAGTAAGTTCTTTATACATATCTTTATTAATTTTATCTTTCCTTTTATAATTGTTTGTTATTTTCACTTTATTTTTAATTTTATTAAATATATAATCTTTCCAAATTTTTATCTTAGATATATTCGAGCTTTCACTATTAATCAGCTTACTAAAGTAATCATTTAAGTTATTATATAACGAATTGTAAATTTTATTTTTGTCGTTGTTGTTATTTAATCTATATTTATACCCTTTTGATAGCAGCTTTCTTAATTCACAATTTTCAATTAATTCTAGATTATGGGTACATATATGTTCATTTATTTTATCAAAACTAAGACTTTTACAATTGCATTCTGTTTCCATTATGTTTCTAATATTATCGTTACATATTGATTTTAATTTTTTATTATAATTACAAATTTTTCGTCCTAATGGTGATATGAGTTTATACCTTTTTTAGGAATATATGAAGTTTATGGTTAATGTATATTTTCTATTGTTATTATTTACATTTATTGTACGATTATAGTATTTTGTATTACAATAACTGTCTATTATACAACTTAGCCTATCATAGTCGTTAATTAATTTTTGATTTATTGAACATATGATATCTTTAGAAAAACTTCTTATATTTACATAAAGATCTTTTAGCTTATTATCCCTTAAAAGTTGTTTTAATATTTCTAATTGTTCATTTATATACATATCTTTTTTAATATTTTTAACTCTATTTTTCCTATTCCTTTTATCACCATGACTTCTTGGCTTGCGTCTAACCGGATTATTATAATATAGTTGTTTATTATGTATTATACTACTTCTGCCAATTCCTTTTACCACGTCATTCAATCCTAATAAGTACATGGAATTAAGCGTTTTAATCCAAAAATCTTATTTTTCTAATAGTTTTTGATTCAATATTTATATGTTTTCTTTGAAAATATGTTCATAAATAAATAATTTACAGTTTTTAATATCATGTCCTATTAATCTCATATGTTTATGAAATATAGTTTAACTATTATGCTGTATATTATATATGTGTTGACTAAACCTAGTTTTTAACATTTGATATGTTTTTCCAATATATTGCAATACACATGTACATTGTATTAGATACACTACACCTGTGATATTGCAGTTACAATTATTATTAATATTTAATGAAAATAAGTTGAGAATAAGATTGGACGTAGATAACTGGTCTTTTAATCTTGAAAAGAAACCGCTGATGTCCGAGGCTACATCTATGCATATGCGTTCAGAGAACATGGCTGTGGTATCATAAGCTTTAAGCACTAGACGTTGATCACGTTTAAATGTCTTAAAGAGTATGATATAAGCAGCAAGATTCTAGGTCGATGCTCACCTGTAATAGAGTAGATCTGACGAGCATCAAGGTTATCTTCATAATAGAACCGCTTGGTGCACAGCAGTATATCCACACTGCTAACAATTCTCGCAGGCAACCCGAGGGACCTAAGAGAAGAAATAACTAAGGGACTCGAAATGCGGTCAAATACAGCGGAAAAATCAAGGAAAACAGCAACAACAAGCTAATGACTGTTATCCTGACAGAACCGGTGTACCTCACCAACTGCCGAATGGGCCGAACGATTTTTGACAAACCCATGGAAACTTGGTGGGATTAAGTTAGGCTACTTAGACAACCGCGGATAATGCGCGCAAGCACTTTTTCGTAGATGGAGATAATGAAGTTTTGTATCGAAATAGGGCCAAGATCTTTGGGACATGAGACCACTTTTTTTATTGTATAACAATACTCTCCGACTAATGTTGATGCCGGTAACATCAGATGGTGAGGCTATCAGGTGCGTAATGGGGACCTCCTTTCTTTGGAAGTCTGTCAAAAGCTGTCAGACCCGAGTAAAGAGTGGTGCATGCGATCTGGAGGTGATCAGAATTGGACCCCAGGAGTTAAGGATATCGGTAACGGATAAATCCCTGTTCCTAAAGTCTCGCCAAGGCGGGACTAGTTGGGGATATTGAGTAGCTGCAAAAGTGACTCCTCCAAAACTTTGTCAAGACCTATGCTGCCAGTCCAACCTGATGCCCTCATATTCCAGCAGGCAAACTTATCCTTCGTAAGTATCTTTTAAAAGGAAGACTGAGATAGAATAAGACGAGCAATGCTCGTTCTATCTCTACTCAGCTTAAACCTATATCTAGTGATCCAGTATTCTTTGGAGAGAGCATACTTAAGGGAAACAGAAACATTAGGAAGATTTAACATTTTAGCTAGGACCAAGTTTCGTTGTAGTTTTGAGTTCGATATAATAAACGACCTTTATGAGTGATCGAAAGTATCGCGGTAGCTTAAGAAGAGAGATAGGAATTAAATCGGGTCAGACTCGCATTTCCTAAAATGAGAATAGTCAGATCGCTGCCTAGAAGATAGTTACTATGATTGAATTAAAGTGAAACCTCCTCCTCAGCAGCATGTGTTCTTCTAACCGCCAGCTTAGTAAATCATGCGAGGTGGACAGTTGTTGGCCCGACTGCTCAATGCAGGTAGGCTTTAGTAGCCACACTCGTGTAGCAGTAGTATGTGGATTATATATAAGATACACGTTCCTCGACCTGCGAAGTGCTGCATTAATTTAACGACCAGTTTGGTCGTTGAAGTCATTAAGTACCATGTCAAAGCCGCTACTTAATATACAGTTCAGAAGGTCACGGTTCTTGTGGATCTCTCCTGGTCGAATATAGATATTGGCTATACTGATGCGTTTACCATTCTTTCAGAGTGTTATCGCTAAACAAGACATGCCTAGACAAGAGTAGTTTAATAGGAGGGATGATCTTGAGTGGCCTTTAACAAATATTAAAAGACCTTGAGAAAAATATGAGTGAGGTGGGGTTATGTACGGATTAAAGTGGGATGATATGTGATTTGGAGTAAACCCAGTAATACTCACGAAAGACCTAGTTTCCTGAAAGACTATAGCATCTGCATCTAGACCAGATTAAAAGCTAAGGTAGAAGCACCTCCCGAATTGCACTGAAAGACGTTCAGTGAAAGCGGCGTGGAATTACTTCCAATGCAAAGGTGGAACTAGTAATGATACCGAACCCACTAGTTAGGCCCAGAGAGGGAAGGTTGCCCATCCGGCCTCCGGCACTAACAGCGGAACCACTCACCGCTTTTTGGACGTAAGAAGAGTTATCATCATATCCTTGTTTAATACTCCAAGCCATCCCTTGCGTGTGGACATTCAGGGGGCTATTGCGCTCGTGGAGAAGCGTATTTTTTGGATTGCTTGTCTTGGGGGTGTTGATGGAGATGTGACTGGCGTTAGAAACGCATTCATTAACTTTTTTCTATATGTCTCAATTGCCCCAATTTTCGTATCGATTTTAATTTCGAATACGCTGTAGATTTTGTCTACGGTAGGAATCTGGGTTGCAGGAAGGCTGGTATTGGTTACCATTTTATTATCGGAAGGTATCTGGTGCCGCTTCTGGTAAGTTTTAAACCTTGTGCATTTTTTGACCATGCAGGATATTGTAGACCACAGTTAACACAACAGGCTACAGCACTGCATGGAAGAGAATATTCGTCATCCTTTGAGGTGCAGAGCCCGCAAACTTCTCAATGCCACATGAAGAGCTCCAGTTGCCCCATGCATAGCAATTGTCGCAATGGGGCAAGTTAAATTGTTGGATTCGATGCGCTGGATCTTCAGGTTATACCCCAAGGAAGGGTTAAAAGTCGATTTCGAATGAATGCGGGCATTCTCCTTTTTGTGGAACCGAATGCAATGGGTAAGGGGGTATCCTCTTTACTCCTGATGAATATGAGGTTCAAGATATTGTACATTTTCTTCAGTGCCGTAATGTCATTAGCGTCTACCTCGGACGTGATATTCGTGATAGTAATTGTTGCCAGGATCGGCATATAGGTAACTGTCGCTTTATGAGTCAGATTGTCCTTAGCGAACTTTATGTATTTATTGGCGAGGTCGGATGTCATGATGGAAATACGGTAGTTGATATCGGTTAGTCTTGTAGAGTTAAGTATAACTCTGTTTTTGTATCTGGTGACGAAGGTTCGCAAACGTTCGTCAAAATATTTGTTCCTTAAAATTGGAACAATAGGTGAAACGGAGGCGAGGTAGGCTATCTTCTTCACTGATGGAAGCTCGTCAGAAGCATCACCTTCTTTATTTTCTATAATTAAAACTTCACCAACCCGAATGAAGCTAATGCATCCTTGGAAGACTAATCGCGGCTTTCGCAGTTTAAACCATTTTTGAGACATAAATTGACTTTTACATTACTGGAGACCGAGTCATTGACTTACTCCCACTGCAGCACCCGCCATCAATGGAGGCACTGGGCCAGCAAATGTATGAGCCCACAAACTTGTGGAATATGCGGTTCAACCGACATTCACGAAAAATGTCTGCTCAAAGCAAAGTGATCCAACTGTAGTGGAGATCACCCGGCGTGATCCTGCAAATGAGGGCATTCAAAGAATACCAATCGAGGCACAAGGTAAATACCAGCAACGACTTAACTTTTGCTCAAGCTACCAAACAGGCGATAATTGAAACTAATTCTGACAGCTAGTCCAACGACAAAATACGACATACTACATTGACTACAGAATCAAAGCAGCAATGCCTAAAGTTGAAGGTGTGATTAGTGTTACAATGAGCAATCTCTTACAAAATTTAAAACTACCTACTGCAACAAAGACTAATAATAAGAAGAAACTCTCAAAAAAGAGGATTCGTACATTTCAAACAGTCGCAGCTTTAAAACTAGCTAAGAGAGACCGAAACAAATGGACTGTGGTCAATCCCGGATCTACTATGGGACATGATGATATGCCCGGTGAGCAAGTGTCTCACATGAGTCAGGCTATGGGTGTGAAGGGAACCCTTCTCACTCCTGGTTCGGACTATGAGGAGGCATCTCACTCCGGGTAAATCAATACAATGCAAAGTAATCAAGAGCCATTTTCACTGAATATCCTTCAGTAGAATTCGGAAGGTGCTTCTGCCGTTAGCCTTTTATCTTATAGAGATGCAGATATTAAATTCCTTCAGGAGACGGGTATATCAGGTTCCCTAGGGACATTACTCGATTTATCCCTAAGCACATATACACCTACTATACTCCATACACAACCGCATCTCACTCCTCTTCTGCTAAGGTCTTTTAACCCTAGTTAAATGCTCCTTAAGATCTTCCCTCCTGTTAAACTACCCTTGTTCAGCCCTGTCTTGTTAAGCTATATCAATTTGTAAAACCGGTAAACGCATCAGTCTAGCCAATATCTACATCCGTGCAGGGAAGATTCACAAGAACCGTGACCTCCTGGATCGAATTTTGGGTAGTGGCTATGACATGTTACTTGGTGACTTCAACGACAGAACTGGTCGTTGGATTAATGCAGCACTCATTAGAGCCAGAAACAACTATCTTATTAACAAACCACCGTCCCAACCTTTCAGTTCTCCACAACTAATTCTCTCCGCGACTTATTACTGCTTCATAAGATGTGGTTGTTAAAAGACCATCTATACTGTGCAGTCGCGACAATCACATACAACATCTCATGACATTATTCATTGGCGGATAGAGGACGAAATGTTGAATAGGAGGTTTCACTTTGATCTCATCAGAGTGGCTTTCTTTCAGGCAGCTATCTAACTCTTCCCCAGAATTTGTAATGAAAGTTTTACCGAATTAAATTCCTACCTCTCAACGCAAGCTACCGCGTTGCTTTCGACTACCTACAAAGGTCGTATTTGCAATCCCACTCCAACAAAATTCAAGGTTATGGCTAAAATGATTCACCTTCCCAATCTCTCTGTTTCCGCCAGACAGGACCTCTCGAATGAATAAGGGAGCTCTGGATATAGGTTCTAGCTGAGCAGGGATAGGGCGAGCCTTCTCACCTAAATCCTTCTCAGCCGTCCTTTTGAAAGATACTCAAGAAAGAGAAGTTTGTCTGCTGAAGGATAGGGATGTGAGTTGGATTGGGAGCATTGGTCTTGACAAAGTATTGGAAGAGTCACTATTTTTACACAACTATGGAGTCACTCAATATCCCTAACCAATCCCGTCTTGGGGTGACTTTAGGAGCAGGGACTTATCTGTTATAGATATCCTTAACTCCTAGGGTCCACTTCCGTCATCTTCAAATCCGTTGCTCCACTTTTTTCTCGGGTCTGTCAGCTTCTGACATCCGATCAAAGAGGAGAAGTGGCCGTCACAATGCTTTTAGCCTCACCATCCGATGTAGCAGGCATCAATATTAGTCGCAGAATTTTTTTACCTAAACGTAATCCGGTCTCATGTCCTAAAGACCTGCGGCCCATTTCGATTAAGAACTCCCTCATCTCCATTTACGAAAAAGCGCTTGCGCGTAAAATCCGCGATCATTTAATAAGGCGTAATCTAATCCCACCAAGTTTTAATGGGTTTCTCAAAAGGCACTCGGTCCATTCAGCAATTGGTAAAGTACATATGTTTTGTCAGGATAACAGTAATCAACTTGTGTGGCTGTTTTCCTCGATTTTTCTACTGCATTTGACCGCATCTCCATTCCCTTCGTTATCTCTTCTCTCACGTCCCTTATGTTACATGCGCGAATTGTTAACAGGGTAAAGATATTGCTATACACCATGCGGTTCTATTATTAAGACGACCCTGATGCACCTTAGTTCTACCCTAGTACGTGTGTGTTCCAAGGCTTATTACTTTCTCCAATCTTATATCTTGATGCCTCCATCGAACTATATAAGATATTACAACGTGATCAACATCTAGTGGTATACGCTGATGATACCACATCACTGTTCTCTGAACGCAAATACAAAGATGTAGTCTCGGACATCAGCCGTTTCTTTTAAAGATTAAAAGACCACTTAACCATGTTCAATCTTATTTTGAACTCCTCGAAATCACAGGTGGTAAACCTTCATTGCGCCCCTGCTATCAAGAAAAAATTGAAGAGATTAGCACTCTCAGCTCTATCCTTTATATTTGCAAATCAACCACTCTCTACCTTCACAAGTCGAGTAAAATACCTGGGGTTCGCCATTACGGTGAACTGGTCAGTGAAAGCTGACCTGGATAGACTTAAACGTATCCTAAAGAAAGCCAGGTGGACTCCAAAACGGGCTCAGCATCTGTCATTGAATGGGAAAACCCGAGTGCACCTATGGGGTACTTGGACTATCTCGGGATTAGTCTTCTGGAGCAAAGACTAAGGTTTCTGAAGCTCCACATCTCGCGATTACCGAGCATAGTCCGCAACGAATGAATTCTTCGTGGAGTTAAAGACACCGGGAGGTTCAGTCGGAGAGCGGCGTGTTTGATTGACTGGAGGAATCAGATAGCACTGGACCAGAGGCCGTAAAGACATAAGAAGATTGAAATAACATCGTGTCTGACCTTGTTATCTTTTCTTTCCTTTTTCTGCTGTTTTTATATTTTAAACTTTTTAGTTGTTGTATTTTTATTTAACAATATCTTTATTATTTATCCGCGTAACCTTTCGGTTGGGATTGAAAACACACACATATATATATTGTAGTCAGTAAACAGACAGTAAAAATATTTAACATCAGTTATATACATGTTAATACTTAATAGGAATTTAGGCAGGTGTGCGGATTATCAGAATCTGCGTAGTTTGTCAATTTCAGCTCATGCTAATTTAAACAAATGTAAGCTAGAAAAACATGCAGTAAAGATGCACAACGAAAGCCACAGTATATACAATTACATTGATGGGATCTTGATGAATTGCAATATTAATAATGCAAAATGTATCATGATAACCGTGAATGGAAAACCTCGATAGCAATGGTCTCTTAACATAACAAGCCTGCTGCCACCGAGTCTGTAAAAATATAGGTGTTAAATAAAAATCAGGGTTAAGTTTGGAGCTTTTCAAAATAAATTCAGATTTATTAATTGAAAACGCTCGAGATTTCGGTAAAATGAAGATCGCGTGAACATAATTAGAGTACGTATGAATACGAGATAATATGGCGAATGATGTAGAAGATTATTTCACAGAAATAATCACAATGTGCTAATAAATATGTTCTGACAGTTATCTATTTGAGCAAAGTTCGAAGAGGATAAGTCCGACCATATTACCGGTAAACCGTATGTCAAAATTGGTAATAACATTACACAAAAGTATTTAATAGCACCTTCGTAAGATATAACAAACAAATTACGTACACTGCAGGTAGCCATAGATATCTTCGAAGCCTTTTCATCGACATGGGAGTGAAATACCATATATAATTCAATTGCAACCCAAGATATGTAATATCCCTTACAAATTCAAGAGGCTAAGAGTCTAAAATAAGTTTATCCTTTTTCCTTATTGGACCTACACGCCTAAATTTTACAACCTTGGATTTGCACACATTTATTTTCAAAACATTGTCTATACAGTATTTAGATAATTTATCAAAAGCTAGTTGTAATTCGAACAGACTTGTAGACATCAAAGCTAGGTAGTCAGCTAGGTCGTTACGTACACTACAGGTAATCATAATAATCTTCGAAGCGTTTTCCTGGGCATGGGAGGTGAAAGACCATCTAGAATTCTACTGCAACCCAAGATATGTAACATTCCAACAGAATTCAAGAGGCTGAGAGTCTAAAAAGATCGTATCCTTTTTCCTTAATGGACATCTACGCCTAAATTTTATAACCTTTGATTTGTGCACATTTATTTTTAAATAATTGTCCACACAATATTTAGATAAGTCGTCCAAACAATTAAATTGTCCACACAATATTTTCGTTTAAAGCTAGTTGCTATTCGTACAGACTTGTAGACATACTAGCTAGGCCGTCTACATACATTGCCGTCGTTATCGAGCTTCAACCACTACAAATTTTAAGAGGTTAATCCGCTACAAAAAACGCGAATAAAGTGGGATTCAAAGGGTCGCCCTGCATGACACCCTGTGTAGATAATAAATATTCAGAGTAATTAAGGCCGTCAAAATCTTAATGGTAGTTTGGTTCTAAGATGTTCTTTATTAAATGTAGTAATCCACCATTTATGTGAAAATAATGAGGTAATTTGAAATACAACAATGGGCGATTAACAGGGTCAAAAGCCTTAGCAAAATCAATAAATATGGTATATAAAGACTTTATAACAGAAAAATGATTTATGTACTTTATTCCTGACAATATTTAATGCATTTAAAGTTGAGCGGTAAGCCCGAAACCGAATTGTTCATGTGGAAGCACATATTCGCGAAATTTAATGATGCGACGAGTCACGGCGAAGGATAAAAGCTTATAGGCATGATTAAGAAGGGCAATACAACGATAAGAATAAACATTATTAGCATCATCCTTTCATTTATACAATATCTTCTTTCCAAGATTCAGAAACAGAGCAGCCACTATGAAAACCGTTGAAAAAAAAATTCAATAATCTGCAGCGATATCAAAAGATGCTCTAATAGTTTCTATGCATGATTTATCAAGACCAGCGGCTTTCTTATTCTTAATTGAAGAGCTTTCTTATTCTTCATATGTGGTTATTCTTTGGTAAATAGAGCATTTAACGGGTCACAAAGTGACGGCGAACTATGATAGATTATGTTATTTAATTCCTGTCTGAAATCAACAAAATTTTGTCCACCTAAAATTCCCAAAAAGTATGAACTCCATTCCTCAGGAGGAATTAAATAAGACCTTTGAGTACGTTTAGTTGTAAGTTTCCAAAGAAACTTTTTAGCATACCTTATCTTTTGAGATTCTAACATGGTTAAGCGAAATTGATTAAATTCATTCAACAGAACCCTATACTGCCTTTTACACAAAGTATTCATTCTTAAAATTATCACTATCATTATATCGACGAATTTTACTGATCAAAATTAGGTATCGCGAAAGCTTGCTCAGATAGAACGGCTTTCAAGTGTCTATAACCTTAAAACTCGAATTTTTGATTTTAAACAAGATTTTAAGAGAGTTTCATTAATTAGTTCGTAGCTTTTATTAAAATTTCCTTTCATCAAGAGTTACATAGCCACCTAGATATCATCTACCGCATCAGCTCCAATGTATGGTATTCTACTAAGATTAAAGCTTAAAGCTATGTCCTGTTTTCTGAATGTATTTACGTCTAAATTACATGATAACGGCTTGTGTTTTCTTATAATCGCCCACTCATTTGCTAGATCGAGATGTAGTACCTTTTTGATTTGGAAATTTGCAAATATTAAATCAATACAACTAAGAAAATTAAAGGATTCGTATGTTCATTACTCTATATGAAAATTGTAAGTTAAGTTAAGCATTGCAAAATAGTCTATTAGTAATTAAAGTTTTAAAGATATAGATTATAGTAGTTTTGATTAAAATCACCTTATTTTAATAAAGGTACATCAACCGAAGAATGACTCAAGAAGGTAGACATCTCACTTATAATATCTGCCGCGGAAAACTTAGGATTAAAATAACAACCAATTATGGACAATGTTGCTAAACGAAGATAAAATACATTGTTAGATGATCTAAAGTTCAATTATCGGAAAAAGGCTTTATTGCTACAAGTACTCCACCTACAGGACGACCACGCATAGTCGATATCGCCCTGCTATTAAATACATAAAGTTTTTCAAATATACACCGCAAAATGTTTCACACAAGCCATTAATAAAGTCAGTGTCACAATTAACAAATTTGCAAATAGCGTTGTTTTTATAGTAAAATTGAAGTTTTTTAATCAACAATAGCATCGTTGTCGAAATCGATAACGACAATGATGTTACTGCCATGATAATAATGCTACGATCAAGCTCGTCACATGAATATTTAAAAAACAATATTTATCAAGGATATCATTTCACTTAATGATATTCACGTTTTGATTAATAACATCGGTTTTGTGTTAAATCTGTTTTAAGTGTCAACAATTTATCCATTAAGATAAACTAATTTCTAAAAATTAAGATAAATTATCGACTACTGATAATGCGATTAATAGGAGATCAAAGTTCTTCTGATACCAAGTTGTTTTTCATATTCATAATTATTCTTAATTTTAGAATAAAGCACATAAACATACTTACGTTATATATGATCCCGGGGCAAATATAGTCTGTTTGTATGTACGTGTAAGAAACCGTCGAAATTGAAGCGGCGGGTTCCTAAATACCGTGTATTGCTGTATAACTTTAAACAAGTTATTACTCAGTTGTGAAAGCATATACAATTATTGCTTGAACAATCTATGTTTAAATATAATATTGTGAATGCATTTTGATGAAAAAAAATTAAATAATTAAATTTTTGTAATTATTATAAACGTAAATGATAAATGTTGATATTGTTCTAATAATATCATCTTTATTTACTAATTAAATAATTGGTCAAAAAGAATTTTCTTTACTCTCGTCGCATCGTTAGTACATAAATGTTATTTTCACAATTTATCTCTTCTTATCTAGCAGTGAAGCTAGATATCCAACAAACGAGAGGACAAAATAATTGCAAAACTGTTTCTGTTAAAAATTCGATTATTCTATTAGCAGCCGATTCAAAATAATAAAATTATAGACTCAGCAGTACAGTGCATTTTATTTGACCATTATACACCATTACACAAGATTCTCTAGCACATAATTCAAAGCCGCATATATGTCATCCGCGGAATACAAGCTGTATCATCTATTAGTTATCTATTAGTTATCATCGATTAGTTATTACCTAAGCGAATTAACTATTGGTGGGTTTAAAACAGTACTAGGTTATAAAAATTCTTTTTGAGATTAAGATAATTTAATTTTTGAATTTATGTATAGTCCAAAGCATATAACTTCGGTTTACTTATCTGATTTCCTAACAGTCAACATTATTTTATAGTTACTCTTTATAGTTTTAAAAACATTATGTTTTCTGATATAAAGTTGATAACAAATTAAATGCACAAGCAAAACTGATTACTTATATCTCAAATCTAGAACGCACTATAAGAGGTACGCAAAATGCATACCTCTTTAATATACGTATTGTCAAAGTTTAGGTGTTTTAAAAATAACTAAATTACTATCACCTCTTATAAAATATATTTATTTGCATATCATCAGCGTTTTCAAAATCTAAAGTTTTGCTAATTTTATAATTTCCTTTATTTTAACCTAAATAACGTCATTCGGTAATCCGAGTATTTAACTACTTAAACGTTTAATCAAGACATTGTGCCAGATCAAGAGCTTCTTTCAAAGTTTGCAGTCATACTATATTAATAAAGCTAATGTCCTTCTCAACTTTACTAGCTTTCAGTATGATTTTGCTTGTGTGGGAAAAATAAGCTAATTTAAAAACATTAACACACATCACCGCGTACGAAATGATGTTTGAGAAATAATATTCGACGCGTTCATCGTTTTCGAAAAAATTGTAAAAAAATTTACCATCGGTGCTTCAAACAACTTACAAAAGAGAGCTTCCTCTCCTCACAAGCTACCGCGTTTCTTTCGACTACCTATAAAGGTCATATTTACAATCCCACTCCAACAAAACTCAAGGTTTTGGCTAAAATGCTACGTCTTCCAAATGTCTCTGTTTCCGCCAGGCAGGTCATCTCGAATGAATACTGGAGCACTAGATATATGTTCCAGCTGAGCAGGGATAAGGCGAACATCGCTCACCTTAACCCTTATCAGTCTTCCTTCTGGAAGCTATTCAAGAAGGAGAAGTTTGTCTGTTGGAAGGATAGAGCTTTGGGTTGGATTGGTAGTATAGACCTTGATAATGTTTTGAAGGAGTCACTATCCTTACATAATTATGGAGCCAATCAATCTCCCCAACCAATCCCGCCTTGGGGTGACTTCAGGAGCAGGGACTTATCTGTTACAGATATCCTTAACTCCTGGGGGCCACTTCCGGGCACCTCTAAATCCGTCGCTCCACTATCTTCTCGAGTCTGTCAGCTTTTGACAGCCGATCAAAGAAGAGAAGTGGCCGTCACAATGCTTTTAGCCTCACCATCCGATGTAGCCGGCATCAATATTAGTCGTAGAATTTTCTTACCAAAGCATAGTCGGGTTTCATGTTTCAAAGATCTGCGTCCCATTTCGATTCAAAACTCCCTCATCTCCATCTACGAAAAAGCGCTTGCGCGTAGAATCCGCGACCATTTAAGTAGTCGTAATTTGATCCTACCGAGTTTTCACGGGTTTGTCAAGGGACGCTCGGTTCATTCAGCAATAGGTGAAGTGCATCAGTTTTGTAGGGATAATAGCCATCAACTAGCTGTGGCTGTTTTCCTTGACTTTTCTGCTGCATTTGACCGCATTTCCATTCCCTTTGTTATCTCCTCTCTCAGGTCCCTCGGGTTGCCTGCGAGAATTGTTAACAGGGTGGAGATATTACTGTTTACCAAGAGGTTCTACTATGAAGACGACCCTGATGCGTGTCAGTTCTACCCTATTACAGGTGTGCCCCAAGGATCCCCACTTTCTCCTATCTTATTTCTTGCTGCCTCCATTGTACTATTCAAGAATTTTAAACGTGATCAACATCTAGTGGTATACGCTGATGATACCACGGCTCTGTTCTCTGGACGCAGGTGCAAAGATGTCGCTTCGGACATCAGCCGTTTCTTTTTAAGATTAACAGACCAGCTGACCCTATCCAATCTTATTTTAAATTCATCCAAATCGCAGGTAGTTGTCTTTCATGGCACCCCTGCTATAAAGAAAAAATTAAAGAGACTAGCACTCTCAGCTCTATCTTCTATATTGACTTATCAACCACTCCCTACCTTCACAAGTCGAGTAAAATACCTGGGGTTCACTGTTACGATGAACTGGTCGGCGAAAGCTGACCTGGATAGACTTAAACGTATCCTGAAGAAAGCTAGGTGGGCCCTGAAACGGGCTCAGCATCTGTCGTTGAATGGGAAAACCCAAGTGCGCCTCTGGGGTACTTGGGCTATCTCGGGATTAGTCTTCTTTTCGAGAGGACGTCCTCCAGAGCAAAGACTAAGGTTTCTCAAGCTCCTCATCTCGCGATTACCGCGCATAGTCCGCCTAGATTGGATTCTTCGGGGGTGATAGACCCCGGGTGGTTCAGTCGAAGAGCGGCGTGTTGGATTAGCTGGAGGGCTCAGATCTCGCTGGACCTAAGGCCGTAGAATAAATAGAAGATTGAATGATTAACGAATTGATATTATTTTTGTCTTTTCTTGCATGTTTTGTTCTGTGTAACACGTTTTTTATCGGTTACAAGTTTTGTTTAAGAAAATCCTTATCTTATTTTATCTGAAATAATATTTGAACGAAAATTGTACAAATTTGTTGAGGCACAATACAACAGATGAAACTGTATAGTTGCAGTACAATTGAATTATATTACAAAATGACAGAAAAAATTGTAAAACAATTTATCATCGGTGCTTCAAACAACTTAAAAAATCAAGCAAATATGGAACGGAACTCAGGTATTTCCAATATAACATCGAATTTTTAAGCCAAAGAAAACAAGGTTAGTCCTATTTCGTCTAATTTTTTAATCTCAAGCACGGATGGAGAACTCCCTCCTGTGCCTAAAGTGGTGAATCTGGTCATAATCAGACTTCTTTAACCATTTGAAAGGAAGAATCTTTTCAATATTTTTCTGAGAGAGTTTACAAGCTCTTATAAGAAGAGAATTCTATTTAATTCGATAAAATATTTAGATTCCGAAATCCAGATTTCTTTCAGCTCTCAAGATCTGGCAGCTACGTACCTAGAATTTTTCGAAACACACCTAAAAGAATTTGGGTCAACTACTTACAGGCCTATTCAGGCGACTCTGAAAATTAATAATTTTCCGCCCTTCGCAACGGAGGATGATATCATTGCTCTCACATCTGAGTTCAAAATTCATAACATTCGCCCAATCCTGGGTAAGAAAGGCCAGGCTATACCAATAGCATTCTGCTCTACCGCAGTCGACCAGGCGGAATGTCTGGCTAAAAGCAAATGTAACCCCTTTTTGGGGTACAATCTTTCTTTCAATATCGTAGACGCTGATGACTTAACATACCCCCATTGCAATGGGTGCCACCTCTGGGGGCACTGGTCCTCGAACTGTACCAGGCCCCACACGTGTGGGGTTTGCAGCTCTTCCGAAGTCCATGAGGGGAAATGTTCTCTCCCCCCTCTGTGTTCCAATTGTGGTGGTCAGCACCCGGCCTGGTCTAGAAGATGTCCTATCTTCAAAGAATACAAATTAAGGCATTGTGGGGCACCGGTCAAACCGGCCCACTTTGCCGCTGCCAGCTTGTCCAATTCAAACGGTTATGGTATGTCGGACACCGACATTTTCAAAATTGTTGACGCAAGACTACATATATATAAAGACGAGATTCGAGCCTTAACGAACCATCTGATAGCGAAATTCGAGGAATCCCGTTCTCCTCCATCGACGATTCTTACCTCTTCGAAGAGAGAGCCCCCCGTTCTAAGAAGAGATCATCTTCTAAACAAAAGTTGGCTTCCTTGAAGTTGGCAAAGAAAGATGATATATGTTGGGAGTTGTTGGCCTCAAAGGGAGATGAAGATAATGCCGGTGGGCAAGTGTCTTCTCCTGGTAGGGCTGGGAGTGAGAATGGCAACTTTTTCTCTCCTAGTTTCTGCTAGGAGGTAGGCATCCCACTCCAGCTGTCGTAACCCAATGCAAAGTAGTCAAGAGCCTTTTTCACTAAATATACTCCAGTGGAATTCGCGAAGTGCTTCTGCCCTTAGCCTTCTATCTGGTAGTGATGCGGATGTTATAGTCCTTCAGGAGACGCGGTCTATGCGTATCCCCCAGGACATTACTCGATTTATCCCCAAGCATATTTACACCCACTTCACTCCGTACATAACGCCTCCTCACGCATCTTCATCTCAAGGTCTTTTAACCATAGTTAAATGCTCTTTAAGATCATCCCTTCTTTTAAACTATTCTTGTCCAGCCCTGTCTTGTTTAGCTGTTTCACTTTGTAAGAATGGTAAACGTATCAGCATAGCCAATATCTATATTAGGCCAGGGGAAATTCACAAGAACCGTGATCTCCTGGACCGTATTTTGGGTAGTGGCTATGACATGTTACTCGGTGACTTCAACAACAGAACTGGTCGTTGGATTAATGCAGCACTCCGCAGAGCCAGGAACGATTACCTTATTCACAAACCACCGTCCCCAACTTTTCATTGCTCAACAACTAATTCTCTCCTCGACATATTACTGCTTCATAAGATGTGGTTGTTGAAACCCATCTGTACTGAGCAGTCGCGCCAAAAACAGACCATCTCTCATGACCTAATTCGTTGGCGGATAGAGGAAGATACGTTGCTTAGAAGGAGGTTTCACTTTGATCCCATCAGAGTGGCTTTCTTTCAGGCGGCTATCCAACTCTTCCCCAGAATTGGTAATGAGAATTTGACCGAATTTAATTCCTTCCTCTCCTCGCAAGCTACCGCGTTTCTTTCGACTACCTATAAAGGTCATACTTACAATCCCACTCCAACAAAACTCAAGGTTTTGGCTAAAATGCTACGTCTTCCAAATGTCTCTGTTTCCGCCAGGCAGGCCATCTCGAATGAATACTGGAGCACTAGATATAGGTTCCAACTGAGCAGGGATAAGGCGAACATCGCTCACCTTAACCCTTCTCAGTCTTCCTTCTGGAAGATATCCAAGAAGGAGAAGTTTGTCTGTTGGAAGGATACGGCTTTGGGTTAAATTGGTAGTATAGGCCTTGATAATGTTTTGAAGGAGTCACTATCCTTACATAATTATGGAGCCAATCAATCTCCCCAACCAATCCCGCCTTGGGGTGACTTCAGGAGCAGGGACTTATCTGTTACAGATATCCTTAACTCCTGGGGGTCACTTCCGGGCACCTCTAAATCCGTCGCTCCACTATCTTCTTGAGTCTGTCAGCTTTTGACAGCCGATCAAAGAAGAGAAGTGGTCGTCACAATGCTTTTAGCTTCACCATCCGATGAACCAGCATCAATATTAGTCGTAGAATTTTCTTACCAAAGCATAGTCCGGTTTCATGTCCCAAAGATCTGCGTCCCATTTCGATTCAAAACTCCCTCATCTCCATCTACGAAAAAGCGCTTGCGCGTAGAATCCGCGACCATTTAAGTAGGCGTAATTTGATCCCACCGAGTTTTCACGGGTTTGTCAAGGGACGCTCGGTTCATTCAGTAATAGGTGAAGTGCATCAGTTTTGTAGGGATAATAGCCATCAACTAGCTGTGGCTGTTTTCCTTGACTTTTCTGCTGCATTTGACCGCATTTCCATTCCCTTTGTTATCTCCTCTCTCAGGTCCCTCGGCTTGCCTGCGAGAATTGTTAACAGGGTGGGGATATTACTGTTTACCAAGAGGTTCTACTATGAAGACGACCCTGATGCGTGTCAGTTCTACCCTATTACAGGTGTGCCCCAAGGATCCCCACTTTCTCCTATCTTATTTCTTGCTGCCTCCATTGTACTATTCAAGAATTTTAAACGTGATCAACATCTAGTGGTATACGCTGATGATACCACGGCTCTGTTCTCTGGACGCAGGTGCAAAGATGTCGCTTCGGACATCAGCCGTTTCTTTTTAAGATTAACAGACCAGCTGACCCTATCCAATCTTATTTTAAATTCATCCAAATCGCAGGTAGTTGTCTTTCATGGCACCCCTGCTATAAAGAAAAAATTAAAGAGACTAGCACTCTCAGCTCTATCTTCTATATTGACTTATCAACCACTCCCTACCTTCACAAGTCGAGTAAAATACCTGGGGTTCACTGTTACAATGAACTGGTCGGCGAAAGCTGACCTGGTTAGACTTAAACGTATCCTGAAGAAAGCTAGGTGGGCCCTGAAACGGGCTCAGCATCTGTCGTTGAATGGGAAAACCCAAGTGCGCCTCTGGGGTACTTGGGCTATCTCGGGATTAGTCTTCTTTTCGAGAGGACGTCCTCCAGAGCAAAGACTAAGGTTTCTCAAGCTCCTCATCTCGCGATTACCGCGCATAGTCCGCCTAGATTGGATTCTTCGGGGGTGATAGACCCCGGGTGGTTCAGTCGAAGAGCGGCGTGTTGGATTAGCTGGAGGGCTCAGATCCCGCTGGACCTGAGGCCGTAGAATAAATAGAAGATTGAATGATTAACGAATTGATATTATTTTTGTCTTTTCTTGCATGTTTTGTTCTGTGTAACACGTTTTTTATCGGTTACAAGTTTTGTTTAGGAAAATCCTTATCTTATCTTATCTTATGAATTATATTATATTTTAGGGTGAACACTTTGAGTAATTCTATTGTTACATAAAATGATGCGAAATCCAAATCAGGTCGTGCGTTGTCGGTTGTTAGATATCTTCTTTAAATTTAATTATGTAAGAGAAAAACATTAATAAAAAAGATATTTTCTAAAATCTTTTCTTTTTACACAAAAGGTATTCTAAATTAAAACGATCGATGGTAAAATATTCATAATTATTATCAAAACATTTCAAGAATGCACTATTTAATAAATTATCAAAGTGAGCAAACTGTGTTCCCTAACGTATATACAAATTTCCCGTTTACAAATTTGTTTTCAGAATATTTCCTCCTTACAGATTTTTAAGAGTGAAATTTGTGCACCTTTCAAAATCTAAATGTTCTACCTTTAAAAGTACTGCAAAATTTACTTTATTTGATTGAATGAAAAATATGTAAACAAGAAAGTTTGTACCGACGTTTGAAATACATTATACTTTCTTAGTTAATTTATTCAAATAAGTATACACAATCAATCTTATTGCTCAAATATTCTTTAAAATGTACACACTACTATTCTGACTAAAGTTATCGGCGTTGATGGGCATATAAATCTTTTTCAACCAATTCATTATAATTCTTTAGTATTTTAAAATCTTTTATGTGCACGTTCGATGCTTAACTAAAATATATTAAATAACAATACAACACTAAAATGCATATAGCTCTCTTTAGTTATCATATTTTCTATTATATAAATTATTTTATTATTGTATTACTATTATATTAAATTAATTATTATTTAAACTCGTTATTTGCCATCAAAAGTAATTAATCTACGAACTTAGTCGTCGAATGCAACGACCTAATAAAAATGCCAACGTGTGAATGGTATTAATACATTTTTAAAATTAATATAAAAATTATAAAATAAAAAATAAAATAAAAATAAAAAATAATTTTTTTTTTATTTTTACACAAAAATAAAAAAAATCCTGTTATTTTTATGTGATACAGGTAAAAATATAAAAAAGAAACAGTATATTTGAATTTTAAGTTAAATAAATATTATATTTAGATTGTAACAAATTAATAAGAATTGAATTGTGTGTCTGTTACTTATAATGAGGTAGTCAAATCCTACAACAATTTATAATAAACTGCTGAGATTAACCTGTAGTGATTGTTGCCAAAGATATTAGTAGCACAGCTACTAATACCTAAATAATACATTTTATTACAAAAATGTAAAATAAATATAAATATTTTTATTTATATAAAATATTTTAGGTGTAATCGTCTGCAGTTAAGTTTAGAGGCTATTATTAGAAAATATTCATAAGTAGATGCTTAAACAATAAATACTTGTAGAATCATTTGTTAAGTATCAAAATTTTTTTTTACTTTTGAATATAAAATAAAAATGCGATGAGAAAATACAAAAATCTTATTTACTACATTGTATATTAAACAAATAAATAACATTCTTTTGTTGAATGTACCAAAACTAAAAAGGGTTCAAAAAATTTAAAAATATTTTTAAAATGTTTAACAAATTTTTTAAATATTTTTAAAAATTTAACACGTTTTGTATTTTTGCTAAAATACAATTTATTAACATGAACATGATACAATCGACGTATGGATACAAATAGTCACACACTTCTTCTAGGAAGAGATAAAATAATTAAAACAGGCAATGGAATAAAAAATCAAAACTTGTTCGAGTCGTATAAGCTATTTTCGTCGCTAGGAGGATATACATTTAAGAAAATGCAAATAATGTACTTGAACGATGATTCTATTCTTTGATGCATAATTACAAATGATATTTGACGACTGTATTACTGGTAACAATGGAAAACCGCTATTAAATTAACAACTTAATACAAATATATGTCAATACATGCACTCGAGCACTTTTCTGAACACCGCAGTGATACGTTGGAATGTCAATAAAACTTATTTGTTTTTATTCCATTGAAATATCTGCAACACCACCGCTATTGTGACGACAACAGGACTCAATTTCAGAAATAATTTTGGATAACACGATGTCGATGTCTGCATAAAGTTGCTGGTCATCAAATGTAGATTCAGAAGTAGAAGGAGCAAACGCCTTTGATATACATGGTGCTTTATCGACTAGTGTCGTTTGTTCTGATATCAAACTGTTCATGCCCTTGTTATCTATGCCTCGCTCGCTCTTATCTCCAATGATTACACCTAAATGCATAAATGATAAAATAACAATACTGTAATATACTTTATATATAGACAAACGTTTAATTTCTACATATCAATAAATTTACCTTTTGCTCCTGTAAGTGCGGATTCAGGTACTGGTGTGTCTATTGGACTTGCTGCGGTGCATGTACTTTCGTCTACATCCATTGGTACTATAAAAGAATCTTCAGTGTTAGAACAATCGACCACATTATCTCCATCATTTAATAGAATATCAATATCATTGATACGATTGTCTTTGGTTGATTTCATAGAGCTCGATATCTTTACACTTTGCAATATTAGCCGTTTGCTTAATTTACTTAACGCACTGGCCAAATTACCAACTTCATCTGGTTTAATGTATGAAAACCATTTGTACATTGCATTTCGCTGTTCCGAGTTATTTTTAAGAAGCGCTTTGAATTTTTCCGCGTACAGATCGTGGATCTCTACAAAAACAGAATAAGATGGACGTTAATGCAAGACACAAATATAATGGGTTTCAGTTATAACAGTAGCGCACAATTTTACAGTTAGACAAAATAATATAGATATGACGTGCAAAACAAACGTGAGAACGAAAATACCTTCAATCGAACTAACACAATCTTTATTTTCTGATAGTTCTTTAGCAACATCTTGCTTTGCTGTTTCGATAAGATTGATCTTCTGTTGCCAATTGCTGAGATATTTTGAAGGCTTGGCAGTATTACTAATGCCTTTTAAATATCTTGAAAAGAAAAAAGACATATTAGGATCTATTAAACACGTTAATTGCAATAACCAGTTGACATTTGAATAAAATAATTCAATAAAATAATTTGAAATTAAGAAATCTCTTTAAAGCACATTGTGTGTAAAATTAAAAAGTCAACAAAAATCAAACAAAGAATGTTCTAACCTCATAATATAATAATATCATAAAGCACAAATATTTTTTAAAATAAGCAAATAAATATTTAATAAATTACAAATTACAATATTTTGTCAACAATCTAAAGATCATACAAAGCCAACTAAAAGTAGCGTACCATACTGATTAATCGTAAAATCGGCGAGAAAATGACAAATGTCAAAATTGTTGGTTTTTTGATTATTTAGTGACTACAAAATTGATCTATAAAAAATTAATAAATTTAGTTTTACTTACAAAGCAATATTAATGTGATAACATCAATATAATGCTATCTTTCAGTAAAAATAATGTTGTGATTTTGCTAAACAACAATCGGGTTTTTATTTTAAAAAAGGAAACATTCAGTGAATAAAATAAATTTTAATTTACAAGTATCGATATTTTGTAAATAATCAAACTTTAAATTTAAATTTCCTGATTGATAGAACATTCCACAGAAACAGTCTTATTTAATAAAATAAAATGTATTCTCGGTTACTCTAAATTTAAAGCACATATTGTAAAAATGTGTAACATTAAGTAGGTAAGATATAAATAATAATAAATTAATTAAGTTTTAGCAAATAATAACAACTACTTACTTATTGTAAATGTTGAGATGGTTACGTTTTCTTTCTGCATTATTGACACTGTACGCATTATTGCATGAAATATATTGATTTTGATAAAGACTCGGTCTCTGCGGACGTAATCCTAAATAATGAAAGATCGATTTGTACAAATTCATATCAATGTTCAGACAATTTTGCAATCAATTTTGATGTCAATAATTTTAACATTATTGACAAATGATAATCGACGAGGATATTTTTATATAAGTGGATATTGACCAATTAGGTCTATATAAAAAGTAACTATTAAAGCTCTTGAGTAATAACTAAATAATCTTATACAAATAACGATATATAAATAAAATTCAAATGTATAAGGAGCTCTACTATATTCTCACAACGTTTTTACGTTTACATTAAATGAAAAAATAATCATCTTTTTACATTCACGACGCAATACAAACTTATTTTTTTTCATTAACTTTTTTCACATCAACAGTGGAATCGATGAAATGAGCATTATAGATATAAAATTTTGATGTCATGATGATACCAGTTGATATGAAGGAGAAAAAATTCACGACCGTAGGTTAGTTTAGTATTATACCTCTTACTCACAAATCGGTAATGTAAAGAAAAACGTTTTTGACTAATGCATTTCCGTTCAAGCGGTACGGAAACGCCTTTTTTCACAATGTCGCACAGGCAACAGAAACGACCAGTATTTAACTCATTCTACTGATGAGTGTTGCCGGGTACTCATCATTTCGATGCTGAAGTGGTCGTCTAGAAGTGACATGGTGATTAAAAGTCGTGAATCGAAGTCCAGTCTATCAAGCAACACCATTTAGTATAAATGCCGTATTTCGTAAGAAATCCTGGACCGTTGTTTACTCAGCATATCTGTGCACTGCTATTATACATGCCGTATCCATTAAGGATCCAACGAATGAAGCGACAATTCAGCAACAACCTCTGCCTAGTGTTTAAAGATGGTCCGCACAGCAATTCGATCTGGTAAAGAGCGTAAGCCTCAGAAATTAAGCATAGTGTCGGAAACGCCTTTATTCACAATGTCGCACAGGCAACCGAAACGATTAGTGTGTACCTCATTCTACTGATGAATGTTGCCGGGTACTCATCATTTCGATGCTGAAGTGGTCGTTTAGAAGTGACATGGTGATTGAAAGTCGTGAATCGAAGTTCAGTCTGTCAGGCAACACCATTTAGTATATATATTATATTTTTTCGCTATAACAATTTATAAATATAATATATATTGAATAGTTATATGTATATATATTAATAGGTAAAGAGTTGGTAGTCAGCCTTCTGACGAGTCCGGGGCTACCAACGTGTGGCAAAAAGCGGGCGAAACGAAAACGGCTGTGGCAATGGTGCCGTTAGTAGTCAGGGTGTATGGAATTGGATATCATGAAGGAAAAATTCTGTAGCTGGTTTTCAATGCGAAAGTCACCTTGTGTGACCTAGCAACTATTCACTACAAAAATAAGCATCCATAAAAGGATCACCAGTCCCGATTTCAATTGATCTTCATGATCCCATAAGAAACAATATATATATTGTATATATATACACATATATAGATTACAAAGGAAACAGTACCGCCGCCTGGGATCCTCGCAGGACCAATATATAAATAAAAGGTTTGATTCAACCAGGACTGTCTATTACACCTATCTGCTTTTCTCTATATATAGAGAATTTCATGCTTCTACACTGCAAGACGGCGTACCGTTTCGGCTTTGAGAAGCCTCATCAGTTGCAGCAATACAGTGTATACACATGAAAAACATACTATATATAGATTAAAGCAGAAAAAGCCGAACTTCTCAAAGCCGAAACGGTACGCCGTCTTGCAGTGTAGAAGCATGAAATTCTCTATATATAGAGAAAAGCAGATAGGTGTAATAGACAGTCCTGGTTGAATCAAACCTTTAATATATATATATATATATATATATATATATATATATATATATATATATATATATATATATATATATATATATATATTCATAAATTTATAAAACAACGCATTCTTTTTATAATCCTGTGAGAAATTCAGTGCCCTCGTAACCAACGAATACGCATTTATGCCTAGAAGGTCCACACACGCAACAAGCCAGTAAAAACGCTTTATGCACCTGAGTTTCGTCTAGCATCGTGAGGAATTGCTGGTGTCTTTAAAGTTATCACAAAATAAGTCGAAACGAATCTAACCACTTAATCAGACTGACGATAACTGATGGGTGGTTAGGAACGTCTCGGAGTAATAGTTTAGACTGATGGAGCTGATGATCTAAGTCCAGTTATTAAACAGCACATATGGATTTAAAATTAATCGAGGCAAGTTTTGGCTCCTGGACCACAGTTTCAATCGATTTTTCGCCACTACAATGTGTAAAAGAACGCATTTTTTCTAGAATCATGTGAGAAGTTCAGGACCCTCGTAATAAACGGATACGAATTTGTGCCATATATAGAATAACTAGAAGGTCTACAAACGCAACAGTAGGCTGTACTCGAGATATTATCCTTTTGGTCATGAACAAAAGCTCATGCCCATAAGTGAGGTTAGGTAAGAAGACAGCGATAAATTGAAAGTTGCACCTGAAGGTTTAGCTCTTTCTTTATCACAACTGATCTGAGCAAAGAACTTATGACTGGGTTAGCTGCACAGATCCGTATCTTAATTTACCAATTATTCTTACCATCACTCAATAACAAGACGTCTAAGTACTTGAACTCCCACATGTCCGGTAATCACCAATTCGTATCGAGACGATGCTACCTTGTTCTGAGCAGAGAACATTGAGACAGTTTTGGATTTGATAATTTCCATAATGGCCAATTGTCAATCCGCCGTAAATAGATGCAGCAAGGTTTTAGGTCTCAGAGTTTGATAGTCTCTGTGCTGAATCAAGTACAACACCAGTAGGCGAAGGTATGTCTACGAGGACTCCATATAAATGAATTAAAGAGCTTGCTGGTTGATTTGAATAAGCTGATCTACTATCTGCAGCGGGCATTTTTACAACAGGAGCTAATTAAAAAAAAGAAACGAATTATTTGTGATAAACAATAGATATGGACGGAAAATAAAAACGGTTCATTTGATCAGTATTACAGGCCAACAAGACGACATCGCCTGTGAAGAACAAAGATGATATCCTGATGAGACTAAACAGAATATTAAACTCTGACAAAACGGCCCGTTTAGAAATTTTATTCATGTAAACAAGGAACAAAAGTGGAGACAATGGACAGTTTTGACGGAGCCCAACACATAAATAATACAACTCAGACTTCATGTCTAAAACACGAATATAACTCGTACTTAGTTCGTACAATGAGGCCACAGCTAAACAATGATAGTGCGAAACTTTGTACCTCTTAAGTACCTTCCACAAATAATATCTAGTACCCTGTCGAACATCTTCTCCATATCTACAAAACACATGTGAACTGGTTGAGCGTATTTCCAGGTGAGTTCGAAAATAGTGGAAAGAGTGAAGATATCATCAGTACTTCCTAGACCAGAACGAAAACCACATTGCTACTTCTTCAACTGTCAATCGCCTATCGGTCGTATCCTTAGCTCAAGGAGACTGGTAAATAGCTTACCGGCTAGGCAAAGAAGAATAATACTCCGATAATTTAAACATTCTATTCGATTTTATTTCTTATAGATCGGAAGCACTACCCCAAGAATGCCAATCACCGGGAAGTTTCCTAGACTTCAGTGCTACATTGAAGAGTCGTGCTATCCACCTCAAAATCGTCAAGAGCTTCAAAATCTCATGTCAAATCTCATTAACCCCCGCAGATTTGCCATTACAGAATTTGTGAACTACAAATATGGCCTCTATTAAAGTAATGGGATCTTCCATTAGGTTCGAAGATTCTTCTTATACAAGAGAAGGGACGTCATCTGTATTAATAATACCTCTAAAATGCTCTTTCATACGACTAAGTATGTCTTTAATATCATTTAGCAGATGCCCATGATTGTCTAAAACAGTCTGAGTAAATTACTGTATTGCAAATACTGAGTAATTCAGTATTTGCAATATTTCAGTATTAGCAATTAAGCAAATTCAGTATTAGCAACTCAGCAATACTTTTAGTATTGCAAATACTTAAATTGTAAAAATATTTGTTGTAACATTTACTCCTGATGATGATAGCAGTAGGCTATCGAAAATTCGATTAAATAAATACTTTTTTTCACTTTCTCCACTAATAAATAATCCAATATGAATGAACAATCAATTTATAATTATACAAAGTTTGTACGGTTAAGATGGGTAAACTTTTGGAAGACAATGGGCTGACTTAATCTGTAATTGGGCGAGCTTCTGTAAGGGAAGATGCTTTGCTTACAGAAGCATCTTTCAGTCATTTCAAACGAACCTTCACAACAAGTTTAGGTTTCCCAGGTCTCTCTGGTAGCCTACTTTGACAGCGAATGTTACTAACTGCAAGGTAGTGGACAGTTGACAGTTTCTGAAATTTACTACTTTGAAAACATCAAAACAACAATAAAAGGAATATTTTGATAATCGTATGAAGAGATAGTAAACTACCAACCTGGCGATTGAATTTCAATCAAAGGTCCTTCCGAATACTTTGACTGAGTGAATCTTCCGAAAGCATTCGGCGTCATTTGACGGTGCGAAGTAGAACTATCCTGATAATCCGCGAAATTGTTGTTAACTTGGTTAGCAGAAAGAAGATTAACTAACAGATTTGTGGAACCGTCTCGATTTGCAGTACAAGGAATATGGGTTGCAGCACTTGCAGTACTATTAAACCTATTTGAGGTAGACATAGAAGTTTGAGTTTGATTGTTTACGCCGGAATTAAAAAGCGACTGCGGACAGGCAAGATATAGCTGAGGCTGTTGAGAGCAAGATGCTGGTCTTTGTACAATCATAGCATTGTTAACAACATTAGGTGAAACAGCATTGGTTGACATCATTGCTACGTTGTTATATGCAGATGGAAAACGGCTAATCATATTAGGTCTGTTAGAAAAATTAAAACCACCGCCGGCGCCGCCAATGCAAGCTCCAGTCGACACAGCGATAGAGTTTTGTAGTCTCTGTGCTGAATCAAGTACAACACCAGAAGCCGAAGGTATGTCAACGAGGACTCCAGATGAATGAATTAAAGAGTTTGCTGGTTGATTTGAATAAGCAGATCTACCTGCTGCAGGAGCTAGTCAAAAACAAGTAACGAATTATTTGTGATAAACAATAGATATTGACGGAAAATTACAAAAGTTCATTTGATCAGTGTGGTTCGATTGTAATCGTTGAAGTAGTTGACTATGGTTGCTTTTCCTATTTACGGGAGAAGATGCTGCTAGAATTTTAAAATTAAATTGTTTAGTAAAAATGGCAAAAAAATATAAAAGATTATAAAAATAAAATATTATATTTCAGTAAAATTTATGAAATGTTGAATTGTGTAATGAAATTAAAAATAAGTTAGGTACACACTGTTGTCAGATCGTATTCAGATGAAACAACAGTTCTATTTTAGACTCTATGATGTATTCGCATTGAGTTTGCGAGCCAATACTTAATTACATTTGGTATTTGATGGTCAATCATTTAAATTAAAATCTCATTTGCAATTGTAAATGAGCGGAGAATACAAAATGTAAATACAAATGAAAATGTCGATTCGTTCAAAACGCTCATTTGCAAATGAAAGACCAGTCAAACAATTCTGAACACTCATTGTATTGATTTTATAAAAACATTTTGCATAATTTATAAGACTAGGTCGCATTTAATATTTTGTCGACTCATTCCGTACTTAATAACTGAAGGTAACGAAATATCACAAAGGCTAAGGCTTCAAATTTATTCCAATAAAAATAGCGTAAAATTATTTTATTTCGATATAAATAAAATACAAAAAAATATTTAAAGTAGTGAAACCAAACAATTCAAAATGTACCAAACTCAAAAGTTTCATAAAACAAATGTAAAATCAGAACGACGCGATTCAACTATTTCGAGAAAATAATTGAATATATAGGCATTATACAATGAATTGAGAAGTTTAAAATGTCAAAAATTATCAAAATATATAATCACGTGAGTTTAAGAGTAAAAAACAGCAGAAGCACTTTTGCATTGCCACATGTAACTTATTTCATATTCTTTAATTGTTATTGCAAGCAAAATATTTTTAAAATCAATATTTCTAATCTTTTACTATTAAAATTGTATTGGTTTAACGTTTCAATAATTTTACATTTTATTATGTTTTCTAAGGTAAAGTTTAGTTTTTCAGTATCTCTACTGCTTTTGCCGTTTCGATTATTTTGGTAAGATGCATATATGATGTGTAGAAGCAATTTGAAGTTCTGCTCTATAGTTTTTTAAGATACTTATCAAGTGCTAAACGCAGAGTAAATAAGTTATAAAAACGTACTATCAACAACAATCAAACTTCATATCCATTTCAAAATAAAAATTTCGACACTTTTTATATATCTGCAAAATTTTGTTAAATTTAAATAACGTTTACTATATTGTCGATCATTTTAGATTTTTTAGTTACTTAGCAGCCTAAGTAACTAAATTCGGTAAATATTTAATTTGTTGAAATACGAACATTAGATGACAACGAAAAAACATTTACAATAACATATTCTTTTGAAAGCCACTATATGGAATAAGAACTAGTTGATGTTTAGGATAACGACGTTTTAACTCCTTGAGTCGGTGTTCCATTAAGTCGAATGTATATTGTTGGGCTTAATGTATATTGTAACCTACCGCAATGCAGCAGATTACGAACAAAAAATAGATTGTAATATTTTCTTGAAACAAAAACAATACACTTTTCTTTTTTATGAAGATAAAAAATACATTTTTATGTTTAGTTCAAGCGGCATTAGGATAAGTGGTTACGCTATTTTTTTGCAGCATTGACATGTCACAAATCATGATATAGACATGCATTGACATGTCTATTTTACGTTCTTGAAACCATTCAATATAAACGAATCACAGTTTAATAAGAAAATGCTTATTACTGAACATTGTTTGCGCCCCAGTTTACTTCTAATGTAGAAAATAGTATTTAAGCAGCAAATATTTAGCAAATATGTTATGTTTTAATATAAATACGTGGCAAGTAATTAGTAAGTACTTTGTGAATATTAATTATAAATAGGAGAAATGCGTAAACCTTATTCTACTGCTATGAATTATAAATATATCATACTGATTAAGTATATGCAAAAGCACTGTGTTGCACTGGTACGTCAAAATATGAAAGTATTGACGAAGTTAAGTGTTATAAAATTTGTATATTATGCGAAAAGATAAATTTCTAGCGTTTTACAACAATGATTAGCCGATAATGTAAAATCAAAAAGATTTATTATTTACTTGATTTAGAGCAAGTTTCAGAGGATATACTAAAGAAGGCGCAAAACGTTAGTAAGAGTTTTAGTTAAGCAGAAATAACATTAGCACCTTTCGATTTTTACATATTACATATGATCTTACATTTGAATAAAAAAATTTGAAATTTTACGAGTATTAAAAAATATTCTTGGTAGGCAAAGACAATTTTATTACTTACCATTAAAAGAATTGATTGGCATAAAACCTTCGTAATTCATCGTATCCTAAAAACTCTCGGTTTAAGAAAAGGCAGTGAAGTATAGACAACTTTTCGCAATTAGAGATTAATAGATTAATTCAATCTAGCCAATTTTTATTATACTATTAGCTAATTATTTTAATAATTATTTAGTCAATACTAATACGTAACAAAGTATAATTTGCCGATAATTTGGTTTAACCTGCGATCTAAAGTACATTACATTTATGTGTCTAATTACTGGAAGATAAAAACTGATATATTTACAGCACACAATAAAATAACAGAGCACAATAAAATCGCAGTACATACACACTTGCCACTATTTATCTAGTAACTGTTTTTGTGGTGATACGCAACAACTGTCCATGACACTGCTGATTTTTCTAGACGATACGGATAATGTTTCTAGACATTTGAAATTCCCTGGCATTTCACTAATTTGCCACAAACAAATGTAATTCATGTGTTCATAACTACTATCATGGAAAATGTAAATACCTATATACACATACTACTATCCATTATTCCCCAAATAATTTTGAAACAACTGGATAGTTTATAAATAATTGATCAGGTGAGCTTGCTAAATTCAGTGTATTTGGCTATCACATCGACCCTGAAGGATGAAAAAGATAATCTTTTTCCAAATTATTGCTCAGATTATTATAATAATTTGAGCAATTTTTAAAGATTGGTCAACAACAAACAGACTATAAACAACAACTATATTAGCAGACGAACGCGTGAAAATAAAAAAAGCGATAATTGCGAAAATAGTCTTACATAACATCTGCAGAATATTTATTCATTTACACTTGGTGTTTGAGTCATTTTAATGTATATGTAAAAATATCAGAAAGATAAATGTTTATAAAAATACAATAAGATCGTTGAGACAGTAGTATTTAACCGCTATTGTATACAAAATAGTTCAGTATCAGATCCCAATGATTATTTATTAATTAGAAATTTCAATAAAACTTTTTTAATTAACACGAACAGGAAAGTATAAATCTGCATGCATTTTTACAACCTTCGTCGGGAAGCTTAACCCTGAATGCGCCCACTACAGACGCCTAGCCCCTAATGGGGCTATGCATCTGTGGTAGGCGCATTCCGGGTCAAGCTTCCCGAAGAAGGTTGTAAAAATGCATGCAGATATATACTTTGCTGTTCGTGCTAATTAAAAAGTTTTACTGAAATTCTTTTTTATTAATATATCGTGACCAGTAGTTTTCTATTTATTAATTATTCATCACAATCAAAATTTAAAAATTGCGTTTTAATATTTTGTATTCTTGAGTTTTTCTAATAATATCCAGATTATCTAGAATTTTTGTAAGACCTTTTCTAATACCCGATCAAGCTACTGTTAATTTCATAGGATATTCGCAGTCTCAAAATTTAAAATCCCGTTCAAATAATTATCATCAGAAAGATTAGGTAATTTATATTACCTACGATACTTATTTGCTGACAAATTTTGTATTTACCAAAATGTTTATATCAAACATTGACTAGAAAAGAAAAATATTTAAAACAATGCATAAACTTAATTTTTATTTAATATGTCCAAAATATATAATTATTATATTTAATACTATCTCTTAGCATTTAATATTGAAAAATGCAAAAGTTTAAAGTGGTATTTTTCAATTGTGCATAAATATATTATAAATCAATGGATGGATAATAAATAATATACTTTGTATTAGAATAAGATACTAGATAGTTATTTCAGAGGAAATACATCATTAGCATGTATTTGGCCCCGCTGCTATGTTGGGTAGAGGAGTTAGGGGTCGAAACCTGATAGCATAGCAGTTCCTCCTGATGACCTCTAATTCTTATTCTGATACAACGTCTGTTATTTATTAGTCAATTCATAAAAATGACGTTTATTTTAAATTTTATTTATTTATTTATTTTTTTAACTTGATTTTAATTATAGAAAATCTAAAAACAATTATTAATTTTATTATTTAATTATTAAATTTTGATTTAGCATTATTATGTTTTGTTTATTTTATAATTATATTAAATACGTATACTCAGTTAGCTAATTTAATTAATCTTAGTCAATTAAATTGAAAATTAGGTTATAATAAGGAAAAGCAAAACCAGTACTTACATTTTGAGACGACACAACATTATTCAATTGGTCGTTGTGATCTATTACCGGTCCCATAAATGTGTTTGCTTGAACATGTTGTGGTAATTTGGCTTTCTCTTCAAATACTGCTCTTTCCTCTTCAGTCAAATTCCGCCACTAAATTCGAGCAAATTTGGTTCGTATTATAATTGGATGGCACTTTCACGCAACATTTTTAAAGTGTTGTGAATGAACACACAGCAAATACATGACAACAACGATTATCAAAAGCAGAAATGTGCATGGGCGGTATGCCTTTGTATTTTGACTAAATATTTGTAGCAGCAACTATTTGCAGAAGCTTGTGTTTTGCTTGTACTAAAATATTACCATTGAGCGTTTGATTTGCAATGTTGGAAAACACAATAAGTGGCTAGTCCTTCAGGAGACGCGGTCTATCCGTCTCCCCCAGGATATTACTCGATTTATCCCTAAGCACATATACACCCACTTTACTCCTTACATAACCCCCCTCACTCCTCTTCATCACAAGGTCTTTTAACCCTAGTAAAAAGCTCCTTAAGATCATCCCTCCTATTAAACTACTCTTGTCCAGCCCTATCTTGTTTAGCTATATCACTTTGTAAGAACGGTAAGCGTATAAGCATAGCCAATGTCTATATTCGGCCAGGAGAAATTCACAAGAACCGTGACCTCCTGGATCAAATATTGGGGAGCGGTTATGACATGTTACTTGGTGACTTCAACGACAGAACTGGTCGTTGGATTAATGCAGCACTCCGCAGAGCAAGGATCGACTATCTTATTCATAAACCACCTTCCCCAACCTTTCATTGCTCTACAACAAATTCTCTCCTCGACATATTACTGCTACATAAGATGTGGTTGTTGAAACCCATTTGCACCGAGCAGTCGCGTCAACAACAGACCACCTCTCATGACCTAATTCGCTGGAGGCTAGAGGACGATACGTTGCTTAGAAGAAGGTTTCACTTTGACTCTATTAGAGTGGCCTTCTTTCAGGCAGCTATCCAACTCTTCCCCAGAATTGGAATTGAGAGTTTGACCGAATTTAATTCCTACCTCTCATCGCAAGCTACCGCGATACTTTCGACTACCTATAAAGGTCGAATATACAATCCTACTCCAACAAAGCTCAAGGTCCTAGCTAAAATGTTGCACCTTCCCAATCTCTCTGTTTCCGCCAGACATATCCTCTCGAATGAATATTGGAGCTCTAGATATAGGCTCCAGCTGAGCAGGGATAGGGCAAGCATTGCTCACCAAAACCCTTCTCAGGCTTCCTTCTGGAAGATATTCAAGAAGGAGAAGTTTGTTTGCTGGAAGGATAGAGCCTTGGTTTGGATTGGTAGCATAGGCCTTGACAAAGTTTTAGAGGAGTCACTTTCCTTACATAATTACGGAGCCACTCATTCTACCCAACCAATCCCGCCTTGGTGTGACTTCAGGAGTAGGGACTTATCTGTTACAGATATCCTTAACTCCTGGGGACCACTCCCGGGCACCTCCAAATCCCACGCGCCACTCACCACTCGTGTCTGTCAGCTTTTGACATACAGTCAGAGAAAGGAGGTCGCCATCACAATGCTATTAGCCTCCCCGTCTGACATAGCGGAAATCAACATCAGCCGTCGAGTTTTTTTTACCTAAAAAGAGATTAATCACTTGTCCTAAAGATCTGCGGCCCATCTCGATTCAAAACGCCCTCATATCCATCTACGAGAAAGCGCTTGCGCGTAGAATCCGCGTTTATTTATGTAGGCGTAATTTGATCCCACCGAGTTTTCATGGGTTTGTCAAAGGGCGCTCGGTCCATTCAGCAATTGGTGAAGTGCATCAGTTTTGTCAGGATAATAGTCATCAGCTTGCTGTGGCTGTTTTTCTTGATTTTTCAGCTGCATTTGACCGGATCTCCATTCCCTTCGTTATCTCCTCTCTCAGGTCCCTCGGGTTGCCTGCGAGAATTGTTAACAGGGTGGAGATATTGTTGTACACCAAGCGGTTCTACTATGAAGACGACCCTGATGCGCGTCAGTTCTACCCTATTACAGGTGTGCATCAAGGATCCCCACTTTCTCCTATCTTATATCTTGCTGCATCCATTGTACTATTCAATTTTAAACGTGATCAACATCTAGTGGTATATGCTGATGATACCACAGCCTTGTTCTCTGGACGCAGGTGCAAAGATGTAATTTCTGACATCAGCCGTTTCTTTTTAAGATTAAAAGATCAGTTGCCCCCATCCAATCTTATTTTAAACTCCTCTAAATCACAGGTGGTTGTCTTTAATGGCGTTCCTGCCACCAAAAAGAAACTTAAGAGACTAGCACTCTCTACACTCTCCTCCATTTTGCAGCATCAACCACTCCCCATCTTCACGAGTCGAGTAAAATATCTGGGGTTCACCGTTACGGTGAATTGGTCGGCGAAAGCTGACCTGGATAGACTTAAACGTATCCTGAAGAAAGCTAGGTGGGCTCTAAAACGCGCCCAGCATCTGTCATTGAATGGGATAACCCGAGTGCGCCTCTGGGGTACTTGGGCTATCTCGGGATTAGTCTTCTTCTCACGAGGACGTCCCCCAGAACAAAGACTAAGGTTTCTCAAGCTCCTCATCTCGAGATTACCAACCATAGTCCGCCTTGACTGGACTCTTAGGTGTGTGAGAGACCCCGAATGGTTCAGTCAGAGGGCGACGCGCTGGTGCGGAGAGGGGCTCAGATCCCTCTGGACCTGAGGCCGTGAATATAAGTTGAAGATTTCAAAATACACGTCGTGAACAGTTTCTATTTTAAGTTGTCTTTTGCATGTTTTTGTTTCTTAAGTTTTTATCAGTTATATAGTTATTAATAAAACCCTTACTTACTTACTTACATACAATAAGTGGCAACGCGGGGGATATAAAATTTTCATTGAAGGAAATCATTGGAACAACAACGTACATTGACGAAGTTTATGTAAAGTCTGCAAACCCGCGAAGAGCGAAAAAATGATTGCAATAAATAGTGTTTCAGCATTTTAATGCAGATCTAGATGAATGCGTCGATTATGGGATTCAACTAAAGAATTTCATGGTCATGAACGGAGTTGATTCACCTATGTGACAAAAAAAACAGTTCTTATTGTCCAGTTGTGGTCAAGAAATTTTTCGCTTGGTAGGACAATTAATTCCATCTTTTGAAAGTGAAGTATTACTTTGAGATAATTATTAAAGAACTGGATGGCCATTTTAAAAACCGATGCATGTAGTTGCGGCCTGATTCGCATTTACTCAATGTCGACAAAAGCCAACCAATCACATAAGGATTGGATAGCAGAAGCTAGAGGACTGGCAACTAAGTGTTCGTTTTTCAATAGATACATTCAAACCGAACAACAAGAAATCGACGGCAGATTAAGAGATTTGGTAATTGCGTATACTCCAATCGAGGAAATACGCATAAGTATATTACGAAATATTCCAACGTTAGACGATGTCATCAGAATTGCTTTTAATTGGGAAATGACACAGGCTACCAAGCACTTGTTAGCGACAGAAATCAGCTCGAATTATTCAAATGAAGCATAAAGGGATGTCGATATTTCGCATGTTTATAAATTAAGAGCTAAACATCGATCACAATGGAATAGAAATTCTATGGCACGTTGTACACGATGTAATGGTACAAATCATGTGAATGAGCGACAATGTTGGGCAAATAATGTAAAATGTCATCGTTGTGGTAAGATAGATCATATTAGTCGATGCTGCAAGGTAGTACTACAAAATATTCATTCACTGATTTTTGACTAACTACTTTTGCATGTTTTTGTGATTATATAAATAAAGTCCTTATTATTACTATAAGTGTTTTTGATAACAGTACATTATTGCAAAAATAAAAATCACAAAATGTGCAGTATTAGTACGTTCGGAGGATTAAAAAGCTCCAGCAAAAAAATTTACCAGCAAAAGCAACAGAGGTAAGTGCTAATTCTTCTAATTTTTTAATCTCAAGCACGGAGGGAGAACTCCTTCCTGTGCCTAAATTGGTCAACCTGGTAATAATCAGACTTCTGCAACCATTTGAACGTAATAATCTCTTCAATATATTACTGAGGGAATTTACAAGTGCCTATAAGAAGAGAATTATATTCAACTTAATTAAACACTTGGACTCCGATATCGGGATTTCTTTCAGCTCTCCGGATCTGGAGGCAGCGTACCTTAAATTCTTTGTCAACCATCTAAAAGAATTTGGTACGACTACCTACAGACCTATTCATGTTACTCTGAAAATAAATAACTTTCCACCCTTCAATACGGATGATGATTTAGAAGACCTCACATCTGAGTACAAAATTCACAATATTTGCCCCATGGTGGGCAAGAAAGGCCAGCCTATACCAGTAGCATTCTGTTCTACCGCAGTCGACCAGGCTGAATGCCTGGCTAAAAGTAAAAGTAACCCCTTCTTCGGGTACAAACATTATTTTACTCTCATTGACGCTGATGACTTAACATACCCCCATTGCAATGTGTGCCACTTTTGGGGGCACTGGTCCTCGAACTGCATCAGACCACGAGAGTGTGAAGTTTGCAGCTTTTCTGACGTTTATGAGAGGAAATGTGCTCTCCTCCTCAATGTTCCAATTGCGTTGGTCAGCACCAGGTCTGGTCAAGAAGATGTCCTATCTTCAAAAAATATAAGTTAAAGCATTGAGTGGTACAATCCAGACCTACCCACTTTTGCTGCTACATGCATGTCCAATTCAAACGGTTCTGGAATGACGGACACCGATACTATCACACTTGCCGACGCAAGATTATAAGGGTACAAGGACAAGATTTGAGCCTAAACGAACCATCTGATAGCAAAATTTGAGGAGTCCCGCTCTCCTCTTTCCACGATTTTTACCTCTTCAAATAAAGCCCCCCCCCGTTCTAAGAAGAGATCCGCTTTAAAACTTAAGCTGGCTTCCTTGAAGTTAGCAAAGAAAGACGATATCTGCTGGTAGTTGTTAGCCTCTAAGGAAGATGAAGATAAAGACGGTGATAAGTGTCTGCTTCAGGTAGGACTGTGAGTGAGAAGGACAATATTCCCTCTCCTGGTTCCTCCTAGGAGGTAGGCAGTCAACTCCAAATGACGACACACAATGCAAAGTAGTCAAGAGCCTTTTTCACTTAATATCCTTTAGTGGAATTCGGGATTGGCTTCTACCCTTAGGCTTCTATCTGGTTGAGATGCAGATGTTATAGTCCTTCATGAGATGCGGTCTGTCCATCTCCCTCCAGGACATTACTCGATTTATCCCAAGCACATTTACACCAACTTTACTCCGCACATAACCCCTCATCGCTCCTCTTCATCTCAAGTCTTTAATCTTTAGTCAATGCTCCTTAATATCTTCCTCATTTTAAACTATTCCTGTCCAGCCCTGTCTTGTTTAGCTATATCACTTTGTAAGAACAGGAAACGTATCAGTATAGCCAATATCTATATTAGCCCATGGGGAAATTCACAAGAACCGTAAGCTCCTAGATAGTATTTTAGGTAGTAGCTATGAAATGCTACTTGGTGACTTCAACGACAGGGCTGGTCGTTGAATTAATGCAGGACTCCGCAGAGCCAGGAACAACTACCTTATTCATAAACAACCGTCCCCCACCTTTCATTGCTCAACAACTAATTCTCTCCTCGACATATTACTGATTCAAAGGATGTGGTTGTTGAAACCCATTTGTACTGAGCAGTCGAGCCAAAAACGGATCACCTCCTATGACCAAATTCGTTGGCAGATTGAAGAAGATACGTTGCTTATAAGGAGGTTTCACTTTGATCCCGTCAGTGGCTTTATTTCAGGCAGCTATCCAACCCTTCTCCAGAATTTGTTATGAGAGTTATACCGAATTTAATTCCTACCTCTTATTGCAAGCTACCACGTTGCTTTGGACTAACTATAAAGGTCGTATTTGCAATCCCACTCCAACAAAATTCAAGGTACTAGCTAAAATGCTTCACCTTCCCAATCTCTCTGTTTATGACAGACAGGACCTCTCAAATGAATACTGGAGCTCTGGATATAGGTTCTAGCTGAGCAGGGATAGGGCGAGCCTTCTCACCTAAATCCTTATCAGTCTTCCTTCTTGAAGATATTTAAGAAGGACAAGTTTGTCTGCTGGAAGGAGAAAGCTTTGCGTTGGATCGGTAGCATAGGTCTTGACAAAGTTTTGGAGGAGTCACTATCCTTACATAATTATGGAGCCACTCAATCACTTCAACAAATCTTGCCTTGGTGCGACTTCAGGAGCAGAGTCTTATATGTCACAGATATCCTAAACTCCTGGGGACAACTTCCAGGCACCTCAAAATCCCACGCGCCACTCTCCACTCGGGTCTGTCAGCTTTTGACAGACAGTCAGAGAAAGGAGGTCGCCATCAATATGCTACTAGCTTCCCCGTCCGATGTAGCTGGCATTAATATTAGCTGTCGTATTTGTATATCAAAAAATTAATTGATTTAATGTCCTAAAGATCTGCGGCCTATCTCGATTTAAAACTCCCTCATCTCCATTTAAAAAAGCGCTTGCGCGTAAAATCCGCGACCATCTATGTAGGCGAAATTTAATCCCATCAAGTTTTCATGGGTACGTAAAAGATCACTCGGTTCAAAGAGCAGTATGTGAAGTAAACCAGTCCTGTCATGACAACAGTCATCAGCTCGCTGTGACTGTTGTTATTGGCTTTTATGCTGCATTTCCATTCCTCTTGCTATCTCTTCTCTCAGGTCCTTTGGGTTACCTGCAAGAATTGTTAACAAGGTGGAAATATTGTTGTATACCAAGTGATTATTCTGTGAAGACGACCCTGATGCACGCCAGTTCTACTTTATTACAGGTGTGCCTCAAAATTATCCACAATCTCAAATCCTGTATCTTGCTGCTTCCATTGAACTTTACAAAAACTTTAAATGCTACTATCATCTAGTGGTATACGCTGATGATACCACAGCCCTGTTCTCTGGACGTAGGTGCAATGATGTAATCTCTGACATTATCCGTTTCTTTTTAAGATTAAAAGATCAGTTACCCATATCCAATCTCATTTTAAACTCCTCTAAATCGAAGCTGGTTGTCTTTCATGGCGCTCCTGCGACACAGAAATAAAGAGACTAGCACTTTCAGCTTATCTTCCATATCGACTAATCAACCACGCCCTACCTTCACAAATCGAGTAAAATATCTGGGGTTTACAATAACGGTGAACTGGTCAGCAAAAGCTGACCTGGATATACTTAAGCGTATTCTGAAGAGAGCTAGGTGTGCCCAGATACGGGCTGAGCATCTGTTATTAAATGGGAAAACTCAAGTGCGTCTCTGGGGTACTTGGGCTATCTCGGAATTAGTCTTCTTTTCAAGAGGACGTCCCCCATAGCAAAGACTCAGGTTTCTCAAGCTCTTCATCTCGCGATTAACGAGCATAGTCAGTGGCGATTACTCTTTGGGGGGGGTGAACGACCCCGGGTGGTTCAGTTAGAGAGCGGCGTGTTGGATTGGCTGGATGGCTCAAGATCCCGCTGGACCTGAGGCCGTGACAATATCGTGAAGACTGAACATTTCGATTTTGCTTATCGATCTTGAACTGTTATTTATCAACTGTCTTTTAAGTGGTTGTTACGTTATTTGTTTAAGAAATTCCTTATTATTAAAAAGAGATAAAGTCATAATGATCTACTACCTCTGGTAATAATATATCATATTGAATCATAGCGGATTGTTATGAAACAATAGGCGCAATTTCATCATATACGGAACATAGAAAAATGAAGATCATTAAAATATATATACTTATACTTTCAGTAATAAAGAAAACGTGAATTACAAACTAAATAATATATAATTGTGTGCTTTCCGACGACATTAAAATTATGTAAATCCAATTATATGGGCACATCCGACAATGCAACAAAACTGTGATTGCCATCATGACCCATTTTTTAAATATATCTAAAAATATCTTTTATGTATTATGAGATAGCGTTTATAAAAGTTAAATTGAATAATGATCATACGTGAGACGAATACTTTAGTCGTATGCTACGATAAAAATTCAAATTTTTTAAGAAAATCTAATCAGTACTCACAATAGACTTCATTTTAATCTCATTATAATTTAAAATGACTTTATTTGTGCTATAATACAGTGAAAATTTTGAATTACAGAGAAAATCAAAATACAATGAAATGCCGTAACCAATAGAGGAAGTAATACGATTTTATAAGTATGATCAATCTTACTTGCTCTCCGATCTTGCGGCTTAAAGCACTGTAATTTGCTCCAGGGTATTCTGTTAACATTTGTCGCCGTATCTCATCAGCGTATAATAAATAACCGCACGGTGATCGGTTCGATTTTTTACTTTTCTAATTTTATAGAAAAACTTATAAGAAAACAAAACGTAAAAATCACCAAATACCACTCGAGCTGCTTTAAAACCACGTTGTCGTGAAAGCCAAACAGGTGATGTCAAAGCATTTGCATCTGCATCGGTGCCTAGGAACAAGCTATTCTCACAACTGTTCTGTAGAGATCGATTGTTTTGTATAAACTAATCGAAAACAAACAATAGAGTATATATATGAACAACAAAATCTGAAAAAAGTAGACACTGTAAAAATATATTTAGAGAATAACATCCATGTCACATTTAAGAGGGTTCATCAAAAACATATAAATTAAAAAGCATGTTGTAATTTAATCAATTGAACTTATAAAGGAGTAAAATTATCTAAGTAACAGTTATTTATTAAGTGTTTGTGGTAAAGCCCATTGCTGTGATATTTTTACTACTTGTTTGCAAACAAATTTGCAAACAAACTAATTTTACTAATTATTTGCAAAATATATGGACTAAAGAGAAATACAGTTTTTAACAAACAAAGAGCAATTAGTAAATCATCTAATAATTTAAATTAAACAAATGACCTCCACGGATTTGATTAAATATACAGAATTTTAAAATAACAGGCAGAAAAATGTAAAAAAAAAACATATAGACAACAGAACATCAGTCACTTCTTAAGTGTTCAGTACAACCAAACAGAGCGATTATTTTATAGACATTACTGTATATATCGAAGGAAACTCCGGTACTTATTGAAGCCAATCTCAATCATTAGAATTAACGAAAGTAATGCTTTATCGAGATTAGTTTTAAAATATATTTCCATTTGTTTTTTAATAAAAGGGTACCTGGATATAATTGGTGACTGCAGATAAATTTGCAAAGTCAGCATATCTTAAAAACAAAAGCAATCGAACATGTAAATATATCAGCATAGTTGCTGCTTTCGGTAAATGCTTAATCGATAGATATAAAAAATATAATGATTATAATATATCAATAAAACTCAAATAAAATCACAATTAATGTTTAATTTGGAATTTGAAAACAAGATCAATAAAATAAAATTTATTAAAATATCTCATAAGCTGCTGCTGAAACAATATAGTCAGAAACAGCATCATCAGAAACAACACGTTTTGTTTCTGATGTGAAACAAAACGATTTACTTTCTGTAATCAGTCAACAAAATACAAAAATAAATTTGTTTCTTATTGATCTTGCTCCACAACTAAAAAACGGATCGACATAAGCTTAATTAATATATTTGACACTTTTAAAATTATTTTTTATAATCACGTAATTATCCGATTATATCTATAACATGTTGTTTTCGAACTGTTTTTATAAAAAGCTAAACATATTTTCACCTTTGAACCTGACATAAGTGTCCCGTCTGCTGTTGCAGAATTTATATCTAGTTGAACAGGATTTCCTTTATTGTCTATATTAGCAAGAATGTGGTGAGAACCAAACTCTTGTATGAACTCTCTGTTCCTACCATCATGATGAGAAGCTTGGCCGTTGTAGCCAATGTCCAAAGATGGGTCTGCTTCAGCTCTCAAAAGATGTGGAGAAGCAACCTATTGAAAAACAAAAGTAAAAATAATAACATTATCAATATTAGCAAAACCTTTGGAGGACATATTTCCTTCTTTAAATACAGAATTTCATCCTCGGTCACCTTAAGTCCGACACGCGGTCGCTAAATGATTGTAATAATTAGAATCAGAAGCAATGTATTATATAATAACAATGTAATGATATAATGTAATAATAAAATGTAAAATAATATATATTACATATATTAAATTTAAATATTATTATCATATTTCTAAACACGAAAAAGCAACAAAAATAAAGTTATACGCCTTAATTGCTTAAAAACATAAGCTTAATGATCAATAATTGTTCAATTAGAGAAAAAAAACATTTAAAATGTGATAATTACAATAGAAAATTATTTACACTATTTAATTTAAATATATTAAAATTTTAATTTTAACATTTAAAATTATATTTTAAAATTTTAATTTTCCAATTAAAACTAAATGGAAAATAAGTTGCACTAATTAGGAAGTTATTAGAATTGCTAGCAGTCAGTCTATACTTGCTGGGAAAATTGGAAAAAAGGCGACACATGTTGTCCATAAATTTAAAAATAAAGTCAAGGCAGATACTTCACAGACAAATTAATGCACTGCATGAATGCTGGAATATTAAATCCATAAATAAATACTAATTCATCTATAAATCCTATAGTTAGATTCATTTACGCACATTTTCGATTTCCGATTCTCAAAATCAGTCAGAACTTATGTGTATGCAGCATAGTATCCTATCAAAGAAAGAAACTTTCCTTTCAAGAAAATGAACTTTGTTATAATAGTTGTAGAGTTTTAAAATTAAAAATGGAATTATATACAAAGTAGAGTTTACATTACAGATTTTGTGTGCCAAAATCGAGAAATAGCAAAATTTGTTTGATTACATTTTGCTGTTTTTGTAATGTATACCAGCCAATTATGAATTGTTCAAAATCATCAATGTGTTCAGTTTACAAAATCGATTATATAAGAAAATAAATGCGAAAAAATACTCAGTGTGTATGACACTTGTGTTCGTTTGCAAAACTAGTCATTGCTAGCAAGTAACAAGACTTCATTAGCGCATATGATCCTTATAAGCACATATCAGTATCTGCGTCATAGCATGTTTTTATACAGACAAATTCATTCACGGATCTAGTAGAAATGGAAAATTAAAATCAGTTCCTAGTGTGCTTTAATATATTTGTTGACGATAATTTATCAAATGTTATTTAATATAATTGGGACGTAAAATATTTACATGCTTTTCAGTAGTAGCGACATTATACGACTTTCGAAGTATACTGTATGAAAACGAGCATTTTACAATTACTTAACTAATATATATACGAGGAAACTTGTAAAACATAGAGCGAAAAGATTTTAAAATACAAAATGTTAACTCACCTTAAGTGTCCGGCGTAATCTTCGAATTGTCTTATCTTCTGGAAAATATTTGAAATCGCAAATAAAAACATTAGATTCGATAATCTCTGTAGGACGAGCTAAATATTTGAAAACCAAAACAAAGTAAGAAAAACCGAATTAAAAATATCACTTACAGTGAGAGTATTTTTTCATATCCAAAATCGCACATTTATCGATAACATCGTTGAAATTAACAGTAATTGATTCTGTATCATAACGCAGTATTTCGTTACGGTAGAATAATCTTGTCGGTTCATGAGGCACATACACCGTCGGCACGTAATAAGGTCCTTTAGTAAAACAATTCCCACTGCAACAAATGTACAAATAATAAAACAAAACGCTATAATTAACATAGCAAATAATTAATAAAGTGTTTTAGGAAGTTTATAGTAAGACTTTGTTAAATAGGGACATGAAAATTTTGAGTATGTTGTTTTAATGCAGCTAAATCAACCGAAACCGAGCTTCAAAGATCCTCATTATTGTATATAATTATCGAAATAATATTAAAATAGCGATGAATTAATTATCAAATAGTAATTACCACTTGAATGTGAATGATGAATTTCTAAAATAAATGCCATGTAAAAGAATATGTGTATAAAACACAATAACAAACGTTGCCAATCGATCACTTGATATTCGGAACGAGTATACAAAAACGGACCCAGTCGTTTCAGTAGTTATATCAATAATTAAAATATGAGATAATTCGATAAATACAAATCATTATGTACACATTATCGCCTGAAACATTGGAAATCAGTTGCGTAAACATTTTATTTTAAATGATTAATCATGTGTTAAAAGTGCAGGTAATATGCAAATAGTAGATATTCAAAAAAAGGGTTTGTTGAATAAAGATATGCAATTCTCTCAGCAAAATATTGACAGCATTTCAAATTCTTGTCATTCCTGCAAATTTTCAATAACGAACTGTTACCACCTGAATATGTTAACAAATAAATTTAGTTTTAATGATTTTATACAAAAAATTCTTTATTCAATCGCGGTCTAACTGCGAAAAATATGAAACACTTGGCGATTTTGCGTGTCGTCCTTGAGCAAGGGCCATGATCAATCAATGCATATGGACACGCTTATATATGCATACGCTTCGGCGATACATATACTAAAATTAGAACGATAATGAGAAGATTTGCGAAGCCCCTGTGCAAAGATGAAGCGAAATCGTGAAGCGTTTCATTTTTGCCGTTAGACCGTTATTGAATAAAAGATGTTTTGTATAAAATCCTTAAAATTAAAAGTTCAGTGGGATTTTTTACTAAAATTTAGTTTTCTTCCTATTCAAACAGCGGCATCAAGGACCAATTCATTAATATAAATCATTACTTCTATATACATTTGAAAACATAGCCTACAATAAAACAGCAGAGATAAAAACGTGTCCTAATAATCAAGTATATTTATACTTAAGGGCTATTTCTCGAACGAGCCAAAAATACTCAAAGTCGATTATAATAAGTATAATTTCGTACATATGCTGCTTCTTAATACTGAAATAGTATTTAACTAAATTTAGCAGTGAAAATGAATATTTGGCATTACATGTAGATTTTTGTTACAAAAATTTTAAGTACAGCGTGTCGTTATTAGCAAAGCTTTTTTGCTGAAATTAGAAACAAACCATCGACAGTATGTGAATGAATATGTACTTTATTAGAGAAAATGTTTACCTTGTGTCTTTCCAAATTGTTGAAACTTCAAGAACAAATGGTTCCGAACAATCAGGATGTTTAAATCTTACAAAGTCTCCTACGCCATACAAACAAATTGCAATATAAATTTAAATATTTGAATTATTACTAATTTAAATCAAAGATAGTTTACCTAGTTTGTAATATTCTTGATTGACAAAAACCTGTTCAAAATTTCGATTTCCATCCGACCCTTCGTTTTCACATGGAATTTCCTATATAATATTTTTCATTAGATAAAGTTAATATAGACTAAAATTTAATTAATTATTCGAACATTAGAGACTAACCTCAGGTTGTTTATGAATAACTGATGTTGGCCAATTTCGCTCATTCAATGGGTTAGGATCTTCTTTGAGAAAATATCGTTCTAATCGGGCAGGTGGATGAACTGGCGTACACAACAGCTCATCGTAATACGTTGACGACTGCCATACCTAAATTGATATGTTAGTAGAAGAAAATCGTACAAATAAAATTATTTAATAAAGTAAATTTGAAAAAGTAGCCAAAGCGTATACCTTAAGCTTGCGAAATTGCTTTTTAGTGGTGTGGTAAAATGATTCACAAACGAAAATGTTTTCCTCTGGAATTCCCTGAAGAAAAAAAAGACAAAGTAAATTAAAATGAAAAACTAACATTTTCCGTCCAAGCAAAGCAAAAATGAAAATTCTGTTTCTTAAAAAAAGATGACAAATATTTATTATTCGCTGCATAAATAATTAGATGTTAGAACTAATCAGAGCAATCTAATATTTGGGAAATATTCAGTGGCTTTTTAACTAGTTGTAATGTAATATTAGAAAATGCAATGCATGAAAATAAATATGTTAGATAATAAATAGAAAAATAAAAAGATAAGGAATAAAAAATAAATAAATATTTGTTAAAAAAAATATTTGTTAGATTAAAAAAAAATAAATAGATATGTTGCTCATGTACATTGTAGTATTTGCAAAACCATTTGAAAATAAGACCTCGATTAGAACAAAAAAAATGAAATTTTTTCTGAAAAACTTTATCAGAAAACATGAAAATGATGACTCCAGCAAAACAAAAAATCCATGATTTGCAATAAAGCGTAACTGCCCTTTTGGAAGCTACATAAATGCATACGAAAGAAAATGTACACGTCTACAAAATAAAATGCCAGGCGTAACAACATAATACACTACGCGTGTGTTTTAACATATGGAATATGAGTCATTAGATTACTAAAATATTGAAAAAATGTGAGAATTCCAAACGAGGGATAGAAAATCTGTAACGGTCAAAACAATTAATGTTTCGAGTCTTAAACACAGCCAAAACTGTGAAAACAAGGTACAATATCACATTACGTGTTCCATAAATACGATTAATACTCAAATATTAAATAAGTTTTATTCACGATCTCCTTTATTGTTATAAAAAATATTTATAAAATATATTGATAAAATTATTTATTAATTGATTATTTAGACTGTTTATCGGTTAACAAACTTGATAATAATAAACTTGTGAATTGTGTCATAAAAGTAATCTAACTTAAACAAAATAAAATAAAGTAATCGATCATATGGTATTAGTCTTACGTTATCCATCACTAATATATGATAATATAATTATATTAAGCTTAATTATATAAAATTATATTACAATTTCACATTATTATATTATATAATAATAGCTGATAATCATGAGTTAAAATAAAGCTATCAGTTAAAAATTGTTATTAACAATAATGACGATAATTATGCTAAAATATTCATAATAATCAATAATGGAAAAAATGCGAAACTACAGATGAAGAAAACAGAATCTAAGGGTTTAATGTAAATAAGCGAAAATTTTAAAGACAGTGAAATCATGAAAATGCAACAATTACTATTTTTGAAAATTTGAAACATTATTAAAAACATGGAACTACTTATGAAAATAAAACATAAAAGAAACATACAAGAAACATACATGTACAATAAAGAAAAACGCTTAGTAAATGTTATTAAATTTTTACCTTATAGAGGTTTGATTTGAAATCCTTTATGTAGGCAACGTGACAAATACATTCAACGCAATCAATTGGTACTGCATCCTCAACTTCGCAAAGGAAGATTTCCTACGTTAAAAATGAAAACAAGATACAAAAAAGAACTGTACTTTAGTTTACAAACTTTTTTTAGAAAGCGGTGTGCCGGTGAATAGCTGATTTGGCATGGCTGCACAAAGTGTATTGCAGGAAAAATTTCCAAAACAGAGTCATCAAGCTGACGAAATCCTCCAATGCATACAATTGGTGAAAACACTTTTGCTCTGTTGATGTTGAAAAAGTAATAACGAATTCAGCTCATAAATAAATAGAATGATAGGCATACGTTTCTTTCAGTTTAACAAAGTAGCCTATGCGTAATATACCAAGTGAAGTCTGGGCTTCCAGAATATGAAATTCCTGCAAAGAAACTAATTTTAAGCATTTAAATTTGGCAGTATTACGTATAACTTCAAAGGTTTTGTGAAGATAGAAACGTTCACTTGATGTTACATCTTAGCAAATAACAAACAATTATATGAATATTATTATAATAATTAATATAAAAGGAATTAAAAACTTTCAAATATATATATATATATATATATATATATATATATATATATATCGTATAAATCAAAAACAACAAGCAATACATAACATCAATCTCACAGACTAAAATCTACAAGTTGTTGCTCCAATCTATTGTCGGAATTCTGCATTAACTTCTTTCATTGATCCTTGTATATTGATCGTCGGGCAAGCCAAAATGTGTTCTCCGGTTTGAATGACGCCGCAGTCGCAGTTTGGGGATGTTACAAGACCGGCTTTGAAAAAAAAACTCTGTATCGACCGTATCCGGAACGGAGCCTGTTTAGCTGTACCCAGTGTGAACGGGTCAAATCGTTACCGATCGGAGATAGTGACACATTAGGAACGAACCTGCGTAGTTGGGATGTTGACTTCTCCCATCTTTGTTGCCACCTCCTACATACAAGCTCATCAATTCCGTTCGTGTTAATTAGATTGAGCAGAGTTCTGACACGTCTGCTGAACGGATGTCGTGATTTGAGGCGGGGTTTGACAACAGGGATTGGTAGGGTGTTCAGGGATCGGCTTGCTGAGACACAGATTGCGTCCCGCCTTATATCGGCTGGTGGTATACCAGATAACACTGGAAGTAAGTCGATTAGTGTTGGCCTTATTGCTCCACTGATTAATCTCATTGCCTCGTTGAGACTTGCGTCAACTTTCTTGACATGTGTGCTTCCAGACCATACCGGGGCCGCATATTCAGCAGCCGAGTAACATAGGCCAATACAGACGTTCGCAGTGTATGGAAGCTTGAACCCCAATTGATTCCGACCAGACGGCGAATAATATTGCAGCGTGACCGCACCTTTCCCGAGATAGATTCAATGTGTTGCCTGTAGCAGAGTGTGCGATCAAGGGTGACTCCGAGATACGTTGGATACTTCACATTAGGCAATCTGGTTCCGTCAAGAGATACATTCAATGTAGCATCAACTTGGGAATTGTTGAGATGAAATAAAGATACTACCGTCTTATCAATGTTAAGTCGAAGATTCCACTTTTTGAAATATCCGGATAATATACTTATGTCGGCAGAGAGTGTTTTGCTGAGTGGAGCGATTTTGTGGCCAGTTGATAGAATTGCCATACCATCCGCATATATGTATTTTTTCGCTGATGTCATTGGTATATCTGAGGTGTATAGGTTGAACAGCAGAGGGGAAAGAACTGATCCATGCGGTAGGCCGTTATTGAGTTTGCGCGCTCTTGAAAGTTTACCACCCAACTGAACCCGCAATCGACGGTTTGAAAAGATGTCAATGATCAAACGGATCATATGGGGCGAAGGTAGGCACTGTGAAAGTTTGAACGTGAGCCCCTTAATCCAAACCGTATCGTAAGCTGCAGAAAGGTCGATAAACACTGCGCCTGCTTTATCATTGCGTTCAAATGCACACTTAATGTCTTCGGTCAGTGAAATTATTTGGTCAACTGTGGATATCCCCTTGCGGAAACCGGCTTGCTCATTTGGAAGACAAATGTCTATATATGGTGTAATTCTCCTCAATATAACCCGTTCAAACACCTTGAGGGTTACGCTGAGCACGCTAATAGGTCTATAACTTCCCGGATTGTTAGCAGGCTTGTTCGGTTTTTTAATTGCGATAACAGTTGAGGCACGTCATTGTTTAGGGATGCGTTGCTGCTTCATGCACGATGCCACATAAAGTGCAAGCCATATAAGTGCAGATTTCGGTAAGTTTGCCAAAAATTCAGGATGAATTCGATCAGGTCTTGGTGCTCTGTTTAGTTTTAGACTATTCAGAGCTTCTGATATTTCTTCTTGCAATATATCACTCGTAATTTCGGGTGAGATCGGGCATGCTTTCCAGAGTGATTTCGTATCGTGTATGACTTTTCGATCAGCACTTTTGGAGGGATTACAAGGTTTAGAGAGCAAAGCAAGTCGTTGTGCAATCGAGTTTGCAGATATACCAGATGGTTGTTGGTTTTCGCTTGGAATACCAAGGCGGCCGGTTAATCGATTGAGGGTTGACCATGCTTGTCGACTGGAGTGTTTCATATCAATTCCTTCGACAGTTTGTGTCCACCTTTCTCTCCGCAAGTCGTTGATTAGTTGGAAAAGTTCGTCTGCGAGCGCACCTCGTTCGAGATCATTGACTGATTCGACGAAACGGTCATACAGCGCGTCGCACTGCTTGTTCCAACATGGAATGTATCTTGTACGGACGCCACGAGGAATGGATATACTAGCGGCTGCGTAAATTGTATCACAAAACTGCTGGTAAGATGCAGATAAGTTTTCGCTCATTGGGTTTGGGAGTTTGTTAATCTGGTTATGAACGAGTGAGCTGTAACTTGACCAGTTGGCTCTCCGAAAGTTCCAGCGACGCAGTGGAAGAGATGTAAATGGCTCTATCGCAGCAGAGTAGTGTAAGATAATTGGCCGGTGTTGTGAACGTGGAAATGGTCCTAGTACCGTGCGTTCGGGAGTCACCCAATGTCTATGATTTGAACTATTGCTAGTGAAGCACAGGTCTGGGTTTGTGTACGTGTTCCAAATTGCAGAATGGAATGATTTCGGCTGTTTATTGTCGTATATTAGAGTCAGATCCAATAGAGATGCCCACTGCATTACAAGTTCACCGTTACAGTCTTTGGTTGAGTATCCCCAGCTAGTATGATGACTGTTAAAGTCCCCGCAATATACCGAAGGATGGGAATGATAGGGAATGATGCTACAAACCTCTATGTGGTCATTTCTGTAAGTAGTCATTAGACGAAACTAATTGTAGCAATCAAATCATCAACAACACCGATAAATTACTGGCATGGCGACATCCCGTCGACATCCTCTACATCGACCGTTACCGTTAAATATTCATATAGAAATTTATAATAAAGTACAAATTTACTCGATAGCAGTAATTTTCTAAACATTGTACATGAATGCCTTTACTTAAAAAAATATTGTATAGGATTATTTACTAAATATAATTCATTGTTTAATTATTCATTATTAAACTTAAAAAATCATTAGAAAAATACAATTAATCAAGTTTAAGAGTAAATTCAAGTGTATTTTAAAATCATAAACAGAAAAAATTAGATTTAATTATTGGTTGACATTTTAAAATTAACGTCCAATGTCAAAAAATACGATCGATTTTTGATTTTGCAGTTGCGTTCCTGAATTATTTTTTCAAAAGAAAATAAAACTATCTATGAAATAAGTTAAGCAATCGGGAAAAATAGATAAAAACAGTAACGATTTACATGTTAATAACAAAAATCAACAATATGAATCGTTAAACTAGTATAACCTGTCCTAATATTTGTGATTTCGATATCAAAAAAAGCTTAAAATATTACTAATTTTAAAAAGTATTGCAAATATATCCAAAAGATTACAAATGGTTGTAAAGATCGTCAGTGTAAAAATTAAGAGTCACAATCTAATCAATAACAAATACATTTGAGATCGATACGACATAAAATATACAAAGCTATTAATATTGTTGTTTGCTGCCACCTGGCAAAAATATACTCATCGAATTAATCATTCCGAACTGATAATAATTATAATATGTCTACAAATTATTGCAAGTATCGCATCTTGCAAAAATTGTTTCTTTAATCGATAATAATAAAACGCCACTAATGATTTACCGTGGCTAATAAAAAAAATAAAATGTGAAATAGTAAATATATGAATTATAAAGATTGTAACAGCGACTTACCTCTTTAGATACTACTAAAGGTGGCAATTTAAAGCTGCAACTTAAAGGCTCGTCGCCTATCATAAGTGATTTATGAGCTTGTACGGCATCCATATCAAACAGAAATTGACGCAAAGCAAAGGTTTTGGCAGAAGAGGCTAAACGGTCACCGTTTTCACATAGATCATCTCTTACTTTAAAAAAATGGGTTTGCAACAAAATTGAATCCTCGAATATCTAAAATTAATAGAATTAAAGAATTAATATAATTAATTAAATGTTAATTAACAGATTTAAGACGAGTAAGATAATGGCTTGGATTGCTAAAACATTCAAAAATTGAATCGGTCAAACATAATAAACTAATTCTACTATAGTATTATAGTATTTACAAGTAATATATATGCCAAAAAATAAAAGATACACAATTTAATTGTTTTAAATACATGGTGCAAAAGGGTATTCTCTTTGAAGCTAATGATACATTCGTGTACCATTATTATATTAATCAACCACAATGGAATTAGTGCTACGTAACGTTTCTTCGCTGTCGTTATTAAAAATTTAAGGATAATATATAGGTTTTCACAAAAACTTTAAATGAATCATAGCCTGGGATAACTAGCAAAATAAATGGTATCCAATAAATTTCACCATTCTCCTTCTTTCGGTGGCATTTATCAAGGAAACAGCATAATTCGATAATTCCTAATTGGTAACGTTTAATGAGGAAAATACATGTAAACAGCATAATTCGAAAATTCTTAATCCCGCTTAAGAGCAGCGGGATTAATTCTTCATCCCGCTGATATGTCGGGTAGAGGAACAAGGGCCAAAACTTGATGACATAGCAGTTCCCCCTGATGACCTCTAATTCTTATTCTGATACAACGTCTGTTGTTTATTAGTCAATTCAAAAAAATGACTTCTATTTTAAATATCCATTTTTTATTTTAACTTGATTTAAATTATAAAAAATCTAAAAACAATTATTTATTTTATTATTTAATTATTAAATTTTGCTTAGCTTTATTATGTTTTGTTTATTTATAATTATTTTAAATATATAGACTCGGTTAGCTGATTGGATTATAGGAATTATCGTAGTTTCTCCTGATGACCCCCAATTTTTGTTATTATGCATCGTCTCTTATTTATTATTGCATTCATAAACATTGATCTTTATTTTAAATTTTAATTTTGTAAATATAAATTATATAAAATGTTATATAATTATTTATTATTTATCTTAATTTTTATTTATATTTATGTTTAATATTTATTTAATATTTATGTTTTATATTTATTTATGTTTAAAATACGTAGACTCGGCTAACTGATCTGGTTTCTCAAACTGCAAAATGTCAACGCCAAAATGTGGGCAATTTTAATATTTTTATTTCTATTGTAAAAAATAGAAGTTGCATTACTAAAACTAATTAACTTAAAATTACATAAAATGTTAATTTTTGTTTTTGATTTCTGGTAATTTCTTTTAAAGCGAGTTATCGGAATCAAGATTTGAAATTTAAAGAACAATTGCAAGATAGTAGAGTTATTGTCACTTGTATAATAAAACTTAACAACTTGAGAAATTTATTTTTAGAAATTCAATCTCAATAATTAATATAAAAATGACATTTAATTATGTTATACAATAATTACATTATTATATAACATTTAATTAATTTAATATTAATTAAATGTGCATATATTTAAATCTTTTAGTTAAATACAACAATGATGTAAAATTGAATTTGCGTCATACACTGAACAACAAAGTTTAATAATCATAAAATAAAAATTATTAAATAGACAAAAGTAGATAAAAAACTTATAACGCACGAATCAGCAAAACTAATAGGACTAAACAGAATAAATACCTGCATGTCAGCGCTAGCTACATTTCGGGCGTGATCGCATAGTTGAACAAAATGATCTTGAAATACATCAAGACGGTGATACCGACGCTACAGCAAAACAATACATGATTTACAAACAAAAGTTTAATTTAATTTTGCATCAAAAAACCCCAAAGCATTGTAGAGGAAAGTTGGATATACAAATTTAAGTATCTAAAAATGTAAAAATGATAACTATTTTGCATTTTTATGTAAAATCAAAATTTGAAATATGCGTTCATAGATAAAAATTTGCATACAATATTCTGGGCAAATTTATAAACGTAAAGATAGGCGTACAATACCGTTTAATTCACAAGTGTAGGAGCGCTCAAGTTTTTAAGATTTCTGTATAGTACACTGATTAAAAACTGTAAATAATAATAATTCAACGAATTAAGCAACGCCTACATGCAAAAGAACAAGTACGAAATATAAATAAGCATTGATGTTACAAATGTCAATATTATATAGAATCACTGTACAATATTTAGAAATAAAAACAATGAAATACATGAGTTTTGTAATAAAAAATATTGAATAAAGGATATGTAAATGCGTTAAGTGAATTCTTTAATACGTGATGACAATATTGAATATAAAATGAGAAAATTTACTTTAACCAGGTGTTTATACAAAAGCATCAGTAATTAAATGTGTAAGAGCAAGACACTTTTAAGTCAGAAAAAGGTAAAAATGAGGTACAGTCACGATGTATTATATTTATAACAAAATTCACATTAGATTTAATGGTTCGCAAACGTTTTCTTACTTATAATTGTTTTTAGTATCGCTTAGCACAACTTCAAATCAAGAAAAACATTTATAGTTTATGACAATATTATCCGTCATATGTATGATTAATTTAAGCACGCGGTTTCTTAGGTTGCATATTCAATGTTTTGGAAAACTCTGTGAAAACTAAGTGAATTCGAATGTGAATTATTTATTACGACAATGTGAATTTGGCAAGAAATCAACTTTTGCTGGGAGTGCACCGAAAAGTCATGTATTTTAGTAATGTTTTAATATTTTTGTTTATCAAAATATTAAATATTTATATTTTTATATTTAAAGAAATGATATTTTCATTATTATTAAAATATATAAATTTAAACATAAATATTTTATTATTTATAAAATAAATCTTTTAACAAACATTCAAGGTTGTTAAATTAGAAGTCGGTAATAATATTACTGCATAAATTTTAAAATAATCACGTGTTTCAGTCAGAAACAACGACTGTTTAGTGGTAAGAACGCTGTTTTCTTCTCAGAGAAAGTTGTGTATATCAATGATTTTATTAACGTAACTAATTTAAACATATTATCAATTAATTGTTGAAACAAGTTTATTGTTTTCTCGTATAATTGATAACAGATCAAAGAAAGTATTAATGCAAATTGAAAAACTTAGTATAAGATCAGTATAATCTTTAGTAAGAGATTGAAATAGCCTAACAAACCTTTTTGAGATTCATTTCAATAAACTTTAAAGGAAGAGTGTATTCTCCACTAAAAGATTCAAAAGATACGCAACTTAATAATAATGTTTTAACAAATATACTCATGATTGATGACAGATGAAAAACTCTCGTGGAAAGTATCACTGTATCTGCGGCCGTCTTCATCCTAGAAATTAAATAAATTAGTAAATGTACAGTCGCTATTAAAGTTAGAAAAAAAACTTCCTTGAAGTGACTAAATTGAATATGCCAAGCATCTGATAAAATCAATGATTATGCGTTAATTTTGCTAACTAAGAATTTTAAAGTGAATTTAATAATTTATATTTTGATCGTAATTTAAAAAAGATAGAACAGGAATAAATATCAAATGTAATTAACATATCATGATTTAAGGCTTAGCTAAATTAAACTAAAAATCCCGTTATAAAAATAACTGATACAAAAAAGACTAAAAGAATTGACATAATGTATTTTAATTAAGCAAAATGAAAATAATGGTGAATAATAAAAATAATAATAAATAAAATAATAATAAAAGCTAAAATAATTTGTTTCAAACTATTTTTTGTTACTTCATCAGTGTATATTAAGATGATATTAAGTCTAATCAAATTAAGCAAAAATAGAAAACGGTGCAAAATGGCAAAAATAAGATTCGGCATACACCTAAAATATATAGAGGAGTCTTTAAATCAAATCTATATTAATCCAAAATGGTCCTCTTATAAATATTCAAGAAACTCAGCACTTTTGAGATGATTGCGAAAAATATAAAAAATTAAGTTTATAAATACCTCTGCAAGCGAAATAGCCTGAAACAGACACTGGAGAATCTGTTGAACTTGATCTTGAATCAAAGGATCTTGAAAGGGCTTAGTGATATTAGCAGCAGCAGTCATCATTATACGATGAAGCGTAAGAGCATACTAAACCAGTTAAGTAATATAATACAGAGATTAAAATGAATAATTATTACAAGGGATAAGTATAATTATAAAGTAGCAACCTGACAGCAAAGAAAGCAAATATTTTTACGCAAAAGTCAAATTTTAATCAATAAGCAATAAAAACAAATAAAGCGATTAATATTTTAATCATGAAATAGCAAATGCTCGTCGGCAACTTAGAAGAATATTCTTAAGTAAAGTTTTCAGGGTGATAATGAATACTCGATTGTTAATAAAAAATGCTAAGTGTCTATTTTATTAAAAATTCAAAGTAATCAATGAGAACATATCCATAAAACAGTCGGTTTTATCAATTGCAAAAAGTTTTTAGTGTGATATTAGAAATATTAGAATAACAGTAAAGTACAAATAAATGTATGCTATCAAAGAAACAGATATTTCTATTGCGCAGTGAAATTAAAGTTAAAATCAATTTAACATCAGGCCATTAAAAATCATAATTCTTATATTTTTTATCTAAAGAAAAATATTTATATATTTTAATGACCGTATAAAGAATACAAAAAATTATTTACCATAAATACTAATAAAATACAAGTAAATAAAAAAATAAAAAATAAACAATTAGTAATAAATAATAAACAAATAATAAAAACTGAATGTCGGTAATTCAGTCCGAATTACCTATAATCATATCAAGCAAAACGTAAATATAATTACTCGAATTATTTATTAAGATATCTAAAATATGATGATATATAAAATAACGTAAAAAATAAAAACGATTAAAAAATACGGTTTGCGAATAAAATAAATTTATGGTGACGAAATGTTAAAGAATCTGCCTTTTTATTTGTAAATTTACTACTTCATTTATGCATTTACTATACATTTACAACATATTACTTTGATATACATTAATATTGAATAAATGTTAAAATGTAAATATATAATACACGTCAATCATTTGTTTCAACGAAACTATATTCGCTAAATTAATCACGCTATATTCCAATTTTCATCAAGTAACAAGCCATTTTGATCGACGCAAATATTCTAAAGCGCAAAGAAAATTGAAATCATAAATGAAAATTTTGACGAATTTCAAGGCGTAATAGTAAATAAAGAGTTTGTGTTTATAACCTAGTACTCTAGATGATCATGACCGTCTTAAGTTATTGACTTAAAATGACGTTACAATCTACTAATTCATTATACAAACTCGAAGAAACGAGTCAGATAACTATCGATCAACCAATAAAATCAAAGAGCAAAATCAGATTACTTACACTGTATATTTTCGAAGTCGGTTCATTGTAAATGCAAGCGTTGTGAAACAGATGTGCAAAATCAGCAATCAAAGCGTCAAGGCTATTATAACTACCACTTGTAATTTTGAGTTGAATTTTTGTCATATCTATTGGCTTTTTTATGATTTCGTAATAGTCAGGATAACCCGCCTTCGGTGGAAGATTAATAAAGTCCGCACACATAAGTTGATTGCTGTTTTCAGCTTTGTAACTACGCACAGCACTGTACAGCTCTTGTAATTGATTTTCCAAAACAATTCGGTTCTCATCACCAACAACTTGCTGACTTGGTTTTTTAGAGTGTGGTGATGCGAACGTTTGCATTGAATAGACTACTTTCGATGAATTCGGATGCTGTTGATACTCCACAGCAAGTGGTTGTACTTTTTCATTTTTAATCGATTTGATGTCTTCATTTTCAGTGAATTCAGGAGTGATAAGATCGCAATTAAGTATGGGAGCACACGATGCGGCAGCTGCTGCAACTGCATCAAGAGTACATACTGGATATGATCCAGGCTGGATATCAATAGAAGTAGCATCATTGCTAAGTCCAGCGTTTGCATGAGGTAGGCTAGCCCAGAGTTGCCGTAGGCGTCTATCGAGAACACGGTGTAATGTAACAGCATCGCCTGCTGGTTGAGTATCTGCGCCGTTTTGAGATTTTACAAGGTTAAACATTTTTGATAAATCAGCAACTAATTCTTGCTCACTTGAATACTAAATCAAAATATAACAAATTAAGTAACATATAACAGTATAATATCAATTACTTGATTTTATTCCTTTTAAAAATATCAATGAAAATGCATTCTAAGAAAATATAGAATTTTCATCTTATAGGAGAGCTCTGTAAACTGAAATTACATTCCACTAAGAATTTTATATTTGCTTAACTATTAATTCATATATTATATATGCCAGTATAGTTCACGAATAAAAGCGTAGAATCAGTTTTATAAACATTTTACAAACTACTAGTTTAATTGTGCACTGAAATAGCTCATCTATGAATAATACGTTATACAATTAGCTTATTACTTTAAAATGAGAAATTATCAACTGATCAAAAGAAAGAGTAAATAGAATTTCCATTGGAATCGAATTTTCGAAAGCTAACTGCTATCATTCGTATAAAATTATATAATTTTTTCTTTCTTAAAATGTTTTTACAATTGTCATTATATTGTAAAAAAGCGAAGAAACTATTATTCAGTTAGCAAATTTTGATCCATTATTTCGGTAAAACAAGGGCACACAATTATAAAAAATTATTCAATAATCTTTTATAAATACATTGAATAATCTTTAAAAATCGTGTGCCAACGTGCTTACGCAATATTAGATAACAATTTTATAACACATATTGTCTCTTTGCCTTAATTACAATCTAATTTTATCTTGATGATGATAGCAGCAAGCTATGACAAAGACAAACCCGATTGTTCTGAATCAAAGATATATATATATATATATATATATATATATATATATATATATATATATATATATATATATATATATATATACATATATATATATATATATACATATATATAACTGTTTTTCTTGCTTTGAATTCTGGTTTAACACTTTCATTGAATATATATATATATAATTGTCGTAAGATAAAAAAACAGGAAATTAAGACCAAGAGCAATTTCTTGTAAAGCTTTCGGGCTAACTGCCCTTCTTCAGTACATCTAAAAAAAATTACAGTTCTGATTAGCACAAAAAAATATAGTAATGAAAATCAAACCGTCATGAACGAGGACTTAGCAAACCATGCAATGATCGACGATGTAAGTGCTGCTTTGAAATGGCCACAACAATAACATTTACAAGTCCGGTAAGATGCTTAAAATATAATGTCCGCGGACACAATAATTGCAAGAGCAAAGGACTAGTATATATGAACATGTGCAATGAATGTTCAAAGATATATATAGGACAGACAGGAGGACAAATGAATGTACGAGCTTTGACTCGTAGATCCGACATTAAGTATAAACGAGCGAAGAATGACGGGGCAGCTAAACACTGCATAGAAAATGAAAACCATAAGATGGAAACGATAATTATTGAGGCAAATGTTCCTGACACGGCTAAGCGTAAACAAAGGGAAATGTTTTGGATCGGACAACTCATGGCAGACCAACAATTAAATGCCGAGCACATATATCACTTGTCGTGAATATATGAGTTCCGAAATTGAATTATTTATATTTCTCTCTGTTAGTTGCATTGAACAATTTGATTTTCATTACTATATTTTTTTTGTGCTAATCAGAACTGTAATTTTTTTTAGATGTACTGAAGAAGGGCAGTTAGCCCGAAAGCTTTACAAGAAATTGCTCTTGGTCTTAATTTCCTGTTTTTTTTTTATCTTACGACAATTATTACTAATGTATCATTCAATGGATGATCCGGGACAGTGTCAGTTTTCCGCAAATCTAATGGATATATATATATATATATATATATATATATATATATATATATATATATATATATATATATATATATATATATATATATATATATATATATATTTGACAAAAAGAGTTCATTGAAAAGTTCTAAATGTATTATGGAAATATTGGAAGATAATATTTATTTGACAAAAAGAGTTTATTGAAAAGAACCCCAGCTGTGAGAAAAGCACCCACAACTATTATATTTATAATAGTAGTGCACGGATGTGCTGAGTAGACAACGGTCCAGGATTTCTTACGAAATACGGCATTTATACTAAATGGTGTTGCTTGATAGACTGGACTTCGATTCACGACTTTCAGTCACCATGTCATTTCTAGACGTATATATGCGTATATATTTCCTTCACGT
>WNNJ02002246.1:0-206272 GCA_012934845.2 Pomphorhynchus laevis
TCCTGGGGGAGACGGATAGACCGCGTCTCCTGAAGGACTATAACATCTGCATCTCTACCAGATAGAAGGCTAAGGGCGGAAGCACCTCCCGAATACCACTGAAGGATATTTAGTGAAAAAGGTCCTTGATTACTTCCCATTGCGTAAGTGTTACCGAAGTGGGACGCCCTCCACCTAGTCGCAACTAGAGGCGGAAAAGTCGCCTTTACCGCTTCTCGTCACGACAAATGGAGTCGCTTGCCCACGGGCGATATCTTCATTTCCCTCGTTAGCCATAGCCCAGATCGAATCCTTCCTAGCCAGCTTCAGAGCGGCTATGCTCAGTGCTGACCCGTTCCGTTTCTTAGATTTGGGTGGCTTCTTAATATTGTTGGTCTTCCCAGAAGGAGGAGAACGGAAGGATTCCGCTAATTGACCCACCAATTTTTGGACCAATTTTTCAAGTTGAATCATTGATGCCTGATGCTGCATTTCAATAAGTTTAAGAATTTATGTGTCCGGCATCCTGTCGTCATTCTTGTTAGACGAGACAGCTTCCACGAAGCTAGTCGGTTTTGCTGTTACACCCCTGTGTCTCTTTTGTTACGCCTTAAAGATTTTACACTTTTTTGACCATGCGGGGTGCTCACCACCGCAGTTTGCGCAAAATGGCTTACTTTCGCACTTCTCAGGATGTATAGCAGTTGTACCACACACGCCGCACTTATGTGGTAAAGAACATCCAGCGGACCAATGCCCCCACTGATGACAATTGTTGCAGTGAGGGTACGTTAGTGAGTCGGTTTCGATTATTGAAAATCTCAAATTATACCTCATAAAAGGATTGCATGTTGAAATCGATAGTTTTAGAGCTTCATTGTTGACGCGACCGAGCAGTCGCGTCAACAACAGACCACCTCTCATGACCTAATTCGCTGGCGGCTAGAGGACGATACGTTGCTTAGAAGAAGGTTTCACTTTGATCCTATTAGAGTGGCCTTCTTTCAGGCAGCTATCCAACTCTTCCCCAGAATTGGAATTGAGAGTTTGACCGAATTTAATTCCTACCTCTCATCGCAAGCTACCGCGATCCTTTCGACTACCTATAAAGGTCGAATATACAATCCTACACCAACAAAGCTCAAGGTCCTAGCTAAAATGTTACACCTTCCCAATCCCTATGTTTCCGCCAGACATATCCTCTCGAATGAATATTGGAGCTCTAGATATAGGCTCCAGCTGAGCAGGGATAGGGCAAGCATTGCTCACCAAAACCCTTCTCAGGCTTCCTTCTGGAAGATATTCAAGAAGGAGAAGTTTGTTTGCTGGAAGGATAGAGCCTTGGTTTGGATTGGTAGCATAGGCCTTGACAAAGTTTTAGAGGAGTCACTTTCCTTACATAATTATGGAGCCACTCATTCTCCCCAACCAATCCCGCCTTGGTGTGACTTCAGGAGTAGGGACTTATCTGTTACAGATATCCTTAACTCCTGGGGACCACTCCCTGGCACCTCTAAATCCCACGCGCTACTCACCACTCGTGTCTGTTAGCTTTTGACATACAGTCAGAGAAAGGAGGTCGCCATCACAATGCTATTAGCCTCCCCGTCTGACATAGCGGAAATCAACATCAGCCGTCGAGTTTTTTTACCTAAAAAGAGATTAATCACTTGTCCTAAAGATCTGCGGCCCATCTCGATTCAAAACGCCCTCATATCCATCTACGAGAAAGCGCTTGCGCGTAGAATCCGCGTTCATTTATGTAGGCGTAATTTGATCCCACCGAGTTTTCATGGGTTTGTCAAAGGGCGCTTGGTCCATTCAGCAATTGGTGAAGTGCATCAGTTTTGTCAGGATAATAGTCATCAGCTTGCTGTGGCTGTTCTTGATTTTTCAGCTGCATTTGACCGGATCTCCATTCCCTTCGTTATCTCCTCTCTCAGGTCCCTCGGGTTGCCTGCGAGAATTGTTAACAGGGTGGAGATATTGTTGTACACCAAGCGGTTCTACTATGAAGACGACCCTGATGCGCGTCAGTTATACCCTATTACAGGTGTTCCTCAAGGATCCCCACTTTCCCCTATCTTATATCTTGCTGCATCCATTGTATTATTCAAGAATTTTAAACGTGATCAACATCTAGTGGTATATGCTGATGATACCACAGCCTTGTTCTCTGGACGCAGGTGCAAAGATGTAATCTCTGACATCAGCCGTTTCTTTTTAAGATTAAAAGATCAGTTGCCCCATCCAATCTTATTTTAAACTCCTCTAAATCACAGGTGGTTGTCTTTAATGGCGCTCCTGCCACCAAAAAGAAACTTAAGAGACTAGCACTCTCTACACTCTCCTCCATTTTGCAGCATCAACCACTCTCCATCTTCACGAGTCGAGTAAAATATCTGGGGTTCACCGTTACGGTGAATTGGTCGGCGAAAGCTGACCTGGATAGACTTAAACGTATCCTGGAGAAAGCTAGCTGGGCTCTGAAACGGGCCCAGCATCTTTCATTGAATGGGATAACCCAAGTGCGCCTCTGGGGTACTTGGGCTATCTCGCGATTAGTCTTCTTCTTACGAGGACGTCCCCCAGAACAAAGACTAAGGTTTCTCAAGCTCCTCATCTCGAGATTACCAACCATAGTCCGCCTTGACTGGACTCTTAGGGTGTGAGAGACCCCGAATGGTTCAGTCAGAGGGCGGCTCGCTGGTGCGGCCAAGGGGCTCAGATCCCTCTGGACCTGAGGCTGTGAATATAAGTTGAAGATTTCAAAATACACGTCGTGAACAGCTTCTATTTAAAGTTGTCTTTTGCATGTTTTGTTTTTATCGGGTATATAGTTATTAATATAACCCTTACTTACAATTATATAATTGGTTATGTAAATTAATATAATTTATATAATTAATATATTTATATAATTTATACAATTATATAAACTCGTATGTGCTAGGTTAAAATATTTTGCTGATATTTTAGTTTTACTCTGTACATGCAAAATTTGTATCAACAAATAACAATGTTGACTAACATTTATTCGCAATCATTTCGTGGTGGAGTTAAATTCGTAAAGCTTATTTATTAATAAGATACGATAGATAAAACATTTATTTTAAAATACAATAAACTTTGTTTCATTCTTTTAGAATTAATCTGGCTTTTACTAATCGAATAAAATGATAATGCATTATGTTTAATCAATTTAGTTAATTGACGTTATAAATTAATATTTATATTAATAATAAATATTCATTTTTACAATGACTGTTAAAAATGTTCATAACTTTTAACGTTTATTTTGGAGTTTGATAAACTGTTTCTTGAAGAGTCACTGTTGAAAAACTTCTTAATAAATCACAAAGCACTTTATTCAAAACAAATATCATCTCAATTATTCCCAATTCTTAAACCTCTAGCATGAAGCAAAACATATTGACTTATTTAGGCGAGCAGAAATTGCAGTGAAAGTTGTTAAATACAATAAAATACACAAAAAACTATCAAAACTTACCAATTCAGACCTTAGTCCAATTGAGCAATTAGTAGTACATGTAAATAAACAAATTTGAGATATATTTGTTTTTCCAGATTTGACCATTTTTGACACGGTGTTACTTGTTAATCCTCGACACATTATAAACGAAGATGCCAGCCCAAATATCCAATAAGTCATTGTGGCAACGTTTGTTGCCCATAAAGTACCCTTTGGAATTGCTGTTTGGGGGTTCTAAAACAATATCAATCCTAAATTTGTAAATAGCATTTTACGACACATTACAATAAGGTTAAAAGATTGGCTACTTGTATGAAAATGCTTCCATAACTACAGAGATCAGCTTGATTTTTGGATCAACTTCTTTAATCAAAACGAAAACTACATATCGATTACATTAATTGTTTAATTGCCATTTATTGTCTAATTTTCTATTATACTATTACGTTAATATATGTGATGCCAATCATCAACTTGTAAACTAAATATAAATCATGTCAATATATTTATCAAGATAAAATATCACAAATAAATTATATTGTAGCATTAAATATGAATAATATGATGTAAAAAGTTATAATTGATCTTTATCAATTACAATTGATAAAGGCCGCAAGGCAGAAACGTCTTAAAAATTGGTTTGTGCAGTATTCCTGTTGAGCAATTATTATTTTTAATAAATAAAAATATACGATTAAAAATAGTACAACAGTAACCATACGATATATACAGAAATTTTATTAACAAGACGTTTCGCCCTTAGGCCTTTTCAATTGTATGTTATTTATCTCTCAAACGTTTTAATATGATGTAAAATAAATATAAATTGTAGAAAATGCTATATAATTATTTATTATTTATCTTTACTTTTGATTTATATATAGTATAAAATATATCGACTTAGTTATCTGATATGTAAAATTTTTCACATCGTTATACGTCATTATCAAATGGTGTTAAGAAGTATGTCATTAGCATGTATTTGGCCCCGATAAAATATTTTAAAAATAAAATACGTAGACTCAGTCAGCTGATCTGATTTATTAATTATCTAAATGTCATTAATGATTAAAATGTTAAATGAAAGTCAAATATTATATTTATATTACATTATTATATTACATTTATACGATACTTTGTTGATTTAAACTTCTCATGTTATAAGAGGGTAAACGAAGTCTACAAGTCAATAATAATTTGTCAGTAGAACAAATGAGATAACTGAGTCTACGTATTTTATACTAAATATAAAAATAAAGATAAGTAATAAATAATTATATAAGATATTATACAATTTATATTTATATCAAATTAAAATAAAAAATTGAAATTTAAAATAAAAGTAAACTGTTATGAATTGATTAATAAATAAAAGATGATGTATTAGAATAAAGATTAGCGATCATATGGAGGAACTGTTATCTTATCAGGTTTGTATTTTTTCAAGAATTAGGAATTAGCTGCACATATTTCTGATTTTAAATTTTTTCTCTTAATTTGTTCTTTATCATCAGAGTTAATCTGATACCAATCTCTGAGCTGTTTCGATTAAACTCTCGCGGTGCTGGTAACCTAAATCGATTATTTTGATCTGTTTGTCTGGAATTCGTATATTTTGTTATTGTCCACGTGACTACGGATTCTGTGAATATTTATCGTGTTAGTGATTTCGTGACTATTTATCGTGTTAGTTTTGAAAGCTTTTTACATTTATGAGATAAAATTGATTCTCTTAGAGTGTTGATAACATTTTACTTCTGTCTAGCAATTACAAGTGAGTGATATTTTCAAACAATTCTGGTCAACTTACATTCAGCTGCCTTAAACGCGTTGTCGACTTCTTTTAAAATATTTGAATATTCTGGCATATCTAAAAGGTATGGGCTGAGTTGAAGACTATTTTTGATTCTTAGACTTTTCGTTGTGATTCCGTTTTTAGCCAATATCGCAAATATTGGCTAAAAACAAAGTGCTCACTTGATGAGATCGTTCATGCAGATCACTGTATATAGTTCGAATACTTTATATATTATAGTAATTAATTTAAGCCATATATGCCATAAATATTAAATTGATTTATCATTCATATATTATGTGTCTGCCAATATGCGTCGATTCTGTCGATTTTGATGCTTCATCGATAAGTAAAATTTTCGCATTAAAGAATGTACTGGCAAATTATGCGATAAGTTATGGATCACAAAGTGCTTTGTGATAATTCAAGATAAGTCTTTAAATGATATAAAAAATAAACCAATAAATAACATACTTTCAAATTTCCAGATATATTTACACCAGCTAATATGCCTGTCATAGCTGGAAAGAAAACCGCAAACACTTTTATAAATCCCTGTCCGTCAAGATACGCCGGATAAAGATTATCCTTAGCTGTTTTAACTACAAAAGCACGAACATACGATTATAAATATTGTCAATCTTACGTGATATCCCTGTAAACCCATATTTCCTTTTTTCTTCCGTCATTATGAACCAACCAACAATATAGTTTGCGAATGATATTACCAAAACACATAACATAAAAATCATTATCTAAATAGATAATTTTATCTATTTAAACCAGAAAGTAATTAAAAATACCTTAGACTCGAAATCGAGTCCAATCAAAATAATTGTTGCCAATAAAACTAAAACCATAAGGGATAATACCCTCGTACCGTTTGTTGTCGTGAAAAACGACTCCGAAATTTCCTAAACATTCAAATGGAGTGATTCGTAATTACAATTAACAACGGACATTTTTGAGAATGTCTTTTATTGTCACGGCTACACCAACAATAACTAGTGCAGCTGAAGTTAAATCAGTCACTGCCATAGTGATTCCAATTGGACCGCCAAATTCAGCACCCAATGTTCTCGACAGCAAAAAATATGTGCCTCCTGCTCATAAGCAGATTGTATTAATAAAGCAGATAACACGAGCAGATAATTACCAGCTTTAACTTTCCCGTTTGTAGCGACGCTAGCCAAAGATAATGTGGTCAATACAGATATTAGACCGGATGCTAGTATGATTATGGATCCTAAAATAATACCTGCATTCCCCATCACCCATGGTAGCCGAAGAAACAGAATAGCTCCAAATAGTGCCAGAAGATCTCTTACCATAACACCGGTAAACCATCCTAGTTTAACAATTTTTTTCGGTTGATTTTTTATATTTTCGCAGTCTTTGATTTGTTCCGGAATAGTAGATTTTCTACTCTAAAAATACGTAGAAATTTTACTTTTTAATTAAAAATTTTAATTTTAAAATCTAATCATTTGATTTTGATAGAAAGAAATAATATAATTTGAAAACATTCAAAAGCTACTCGTGACTAACAGTAATAAGAGTTTAGCTATCATTAACAGCAAAATATTATTCGATATTTCAATGTAACGGCCATCATCATCAGAAAAATTTCTTTATTGAAGAGATTGTTTACATTAAGAAAATATCTTATAAATTTTGAATATGAAATAAATTATCGATTTGATTTAATGACCAGATCGTACCGCGACAAGTAAACAAGTAATTTCTAGCTTTGAACTGCTCTGCGATAATTATTGAATATCAACTGCTACCTTTTAAAGTGACAAGTACACGAGCTATGATTCACCTATGAGTGAACACGTTATTATTTATAAGTGAACTTATAAAAGGTGAACTTGGTCAGCAATGAAAACTATCTTTTGCATATAGATAGTTTTATCTTTTACATAAAACTATCTTTCATTTGTTTAAATAAATGAGTTATTAAATTAATGAACACAATATATTCAACAATATATGCATAATATCTTATTTAATGTACAAATGATTTATAAATGAATTAATGAGTTAATAAATTAATTATTTAATAAATAGGTTATTAAATTACTTGTTTTTGATTTTTATAAAAATCGAAGAGTAATAAAACATTAAATAAAATAATTGAAAAATATAAATAATAATAAATTTACTGTCACAATTTAATTAATAAAGTATTTAATTTATATTTAATGATATAATTATATTTTATTATATATTTACATAAGGATAAATCTCAAAAATTACGGCCTAATTTTACTTATGCTGTTAATACTTTCACTGTTAGTTTTGCTAGCATTCAAGTCAAAACGGACTAGTTGTAACTTTGGAAATATAAAATCTGAAGGCTGATATAAAAATATCAAACAGTATGACGAAAACCTTATGCTTTAAACCATTAACTTATGTGTATACATAAGTAAAATATCAAACGCGATAATTGATTATTTAATGGGATCACTGATTATATACACAATTTACTTGCAACCAATAATCACTTAATTCCTTATTACTCCTAATATTCCCAAGGGTTAATTGTACAAAATGACCTTTTTAGGTTTCTACTAATCTCCGTAATGGTCGATTAGAATGATGACTATTTCTTTTGATGTTCTATATTTTATGATATTCCATGTAATAAGGCATATATACGTTATATATAAGTGATATAAGATTAATAAGTGATTTTTATATGGGAACGTCTGATATATCTACATTTTCTATAAGCACTTACAATTCTTCGTTGAATTTAAAAAAATTTAAAATGATATAAGCACAGTATTAATGATATAAGCAGTATACAGTATATATAATGATATATACAGTATTTGTAGCAAATACTGTGTTTTCATATAATTATTAATGCAGGATAAGAAACATGAGAAATCACAATCTCTAACATTTGTAAATCAATAATAATCATGTAATACGCTCACATAACATATTTGATCAATATCTTAAAAATAAATACTCGTTATTTCAAAAGACCGAAGTGTAGATGGTAATGTATTGTATTGAAAATGACATTATTCAATGACATTATTGTTAGTGACAAAACTATCAAAACTTTTCGCACAAATTAGTGCTAAGATTAAATTTGACAAAAAGTAAAGTTTAAAAATCTCTTTTTATCTTATAAACTAAATACATTTATTCAAAATTATATATCTAAAAATCTTTAATTTTGACCCTTAGTAGTTTAACAAACAGTTTAATCCGATAAAATTTCTTACAACACAACACGATAAAGATTATATTGCTTTTCTACATGAGATAAATGCATTACCAAAAAATATTTTCTTTCTATATATGCATGTAAATTTAATTGATTTTCTTTTATAAAAGTGTAATATTTAATGACATTATTGTTCGCATTTATAACAAGACTATCAAAGGTTTTTCGCTTTATATTTTATTTCTGGTTGATATTATAATCAAAAAATAAAAGAATCTAATGTAATTATAAGAGAATCAAATAATAATGAGATAATATTAATAAATTCAATATAAATCATCTTAATTTTTAATGTCGACCTCGTTACCTAAGTTTGATAAATTCATTAATAATTTATTTTACAAATTTAATTCTGTAAAATGCTTACTACTGCTCGGAGTTCGACAATAGTTGGTCTTTTAAGTGCATTGCCTGTGATAGAATCAGCGGCCCTGTAAAATTTGAGATTTGGCAATTTATCGATGTCATACAGCCTTGATGGAGTTTCTACTAATCAAAAATATCGCAATTTATCACAGTTAATAGTAGTCCCTAATACCGTCATTGATCTGTGAAGTTGAAGACATTCTCATATAAAGCCAGGAATTGTATTAACAATTCCTAAAAAACAGTATTTGTAGAACTTAATAGTTTTAATATGTGTATCTGAAAACTGAAACATGACCGTGTATTTAGCCTCGCTGCTATGCAGGCTCGAGGATCAGGTGCCGAAACCTGATAATATAGCAGTTCTTACTGATGACCTATAATCCTTCTTCTTGTCCATTGCCTGTTACTTATTATTCAATTCATAAAAATGACTTTTATTTTAAATTTCAATTAAAAGATTTTTCAATTTTTCAATAAAAAAATTGATAAAACTTTTGCATTTGACAAGTTCAATTTCACGGATTCTATATTAAAAAGATATTGAAGAGTATAGAGATAATAAATATCTATTTGATTATTTTCTCATATTGTAGCCATTGTTTGCAGAGTACCAAGATTAATGAAGTTTATAATTTTTGATAAAAAGTAACCAGAAAGTAAGCATTAGCCAATATTGTATCAATATATAAGAATCTGCATATAGAATACCTTTATTAGAATAAGGGTTAGAGGTCATCAGGAATAAATGCTATGCTATAAGGTTTCGGCTCCTCTTCCTCGACCCAACATAGCAGCGAAGCTAAATACACGCCAATGACGTATTTCCACTGATGAAATTATATTATCTATTATCTTATTCTAATATAAAACATATTGTTTATTATCCATAAAAATTTTCCGCTTAAGATTTTAAATTTATTTTTAATATTATTGTGTTGATTTATATATTTTACTATTTTCTGTTTGATTGTATTTTTATAGTAACCTAGTTTAAAATAAGCATCTATTAAAATATTTCAATGATTTTGAAGAAAGTCAATATCATTACATATTATTGCTATTCTTAAAATTTCATTAATATTTTTATATTTAATATTATATGGTATGCATGAATATTCAAGCAAAATATGTTTCTGGTAAATTTAAGTCGGAAACTTAGTTCCGAGATTACTAACTTAAGCTTTTCTCCTTTTAAAGTTATTTCTACCTTCTCAATTATTGAACTCGGTGAAAGTAGTTGACATTTTAGTTTGTCGAAATGAAAACAAATCTGATATGAATAGAGTGAACAACATACCATACTTTTTCTTAGCTATTGGTGGGCACCCACATAGTTGCCGTCGTCAGTAAACCATGTGGAGTACGTTTGATGCTGAAATCTGTAACCGGTAAATAAGATGAAGAGATCAGCCACGAATGCCAGCTTTTCTAGCGGGTTATATCGAGTAAATCCGTGGTTCGACAACATTACGTCGTGGTCGACAGAGAACGTTGTGGAATAAATATATTTGCTAGTCAAAACAGCGTGAGGGAAGGACATACATATTGAACGTTTAATATGACCAATCGTCTATTTATTCTGTTGAATGCGTTTTGTACATCGAGTTGTCGGATTTAGTGAATGGCAGTTTCAAATCTAAGGACGTTGTCCCGCACATAACTGATCAGACTTTGATACGATCTTTAAGATCTTTAAGATCTTATACGATCTCCGCTTATTCTCCTGTTGAGTGCTTTACTGATTATTTGACAGGAGACTTCACGAATCTTGATTGATCATATTCCAGGGTTTTTTATGAGGGGCAGCAATCTGCATGCGGTAAATGCCTTTAATTTTTTTGGATCCAAGTTGATAAAGTTTGCAGAATAAAAAAGTTAGCTAAATTAAACTCTGACATCACTAATAAATATTCGAAAAACACAGTATCTAACATCACAAATTTGAATATGCAGCAGAAGAACATGTGGAACCCTGAGTAGACGAAAAGCGTTCATAATATCTTGATTGTTGATATCTTTTGGAAACGCGTTAGATGGTGAGGAACAGCGATTTTGAAGGTATTCGATGAGGGACAAGTGTTTTGAAGAATCGATTCGTTTGTATGGAGGTCGCTTAATCTTTAAGGCATCATTCGAATTATCTGGAGATAAAATAAAAAGTGTCGCTGCGCCAGTGTCCCTAATAGACATCAATTTTATAAAACGTCAAATCCAACAGTTTGTAAAGTATTTAACTTACTTATTACATATAAAAGATTGTATTATGTATTTCCTCTGTTGATACCAATTTTACATGCTTTGGATCTTTGGAGGATCAACTGGTATAATACTTTTGAAGTATCCGAGTGGTACCCCATTTTACTATATATTTCAGGGCTGCCTGATTGAGCGAAGCCAATTCAACAATGAATGTTTTTTGTATTGAAAGTCGATGAATCCATCAGATTTGAAGTGGACTCGATGGCATCGTGGTCGATTAGCTACTATTAACTCCCGGCTATTGGAGTTTGTCATTTCCTCTCTGTCACAATTCACGTACCCACTTCATAAAAGATGGCCCGAGCGCTTGATGCTGGCTGCTGCAATTTAGTGCTCACAGCTTTGCATGCACGATTTGGCTTAGCACGCCTGTATCATTTACATGTGTTGTCTGACTATTGTATGTGTCATATAATTTTATGCTTGAGGTTTTCTCTTTGTCATTTTTTTGTTAAATGTTGAAGCAATCAAATTGTCACGGACAAATTGTGTGATTAATTGTAATTAATATAATGTTTTTAAAAATCTCTTATATTTACATAAAGCTCGTTTAGTTTATTAATATCTTTTATTAATGAAGTTTTGGTTAATGTATATTTTCTATTGTTATTATTAACATTTATTGTACGATTATAGTATTTTGTATTACAATAACTGTCTATTATACAACTTAGCCTATCATATTCGTTAATTAATTTTTGATTTATTGAACAAATGATATCTTTAGAAAAACTTCTTATATTTACATAAAGATCTTTTAGCTTATTATCACTTAAAAGTTGTTTTAATATTTCTAATTGTTCACATACACATATTCTTTTTAATATTTTTAAGTCTATTTTTCTTTTTACTTTTATCACCATGACTTCTTGGCTTGCGTTAAAACGGATTATAATATAGTTGTTTATTATGTATTATACTACTTCTGCCAATTCCTTGTACCACGTCGTTCAATCCTAATGAATAAATGAAATTAAGCGTTTTAATCCAAAAATCTTCTTTTTCTAATAGCTTTTGATTTAATATTGAAATGTTTTCTTTGAAAATATGTTCTAAAATAAATAACTTACAGTTTTTAATATCATGTCCTATTAATCTCATATGTTTATGAAATATAGTTTGACTATTATGCTGTATATTATATATGTCTTGTCTAAACCTAGTTTTTAACATTTGATATGTGTTTTTTATATATTGCAATCCAAATGTATTAGATACATTACACCTGCGGTATTGCAGTTACAATTATTATTAATATTTAATAAAAAACATTTGTTTGTAGTATTACTTACAATACAATTATTATTGATAACATCACAATATAACATCATATTTTTAACTCTATTTTTCTTATTCCTTTTATCATGATTACTTCTTGGCTTGCGTGTAACAGGATTATTATAATACAGTTATTTATTATTTACAATAATAAAAATATAGTAAATATTATTGAAATTCCTTGTACTACGTCATCCAACCCTAATGGTTAAACTGAGTATATGTATTTTAAATTATTTGAACCAAAAACGAATACAATCTTTAAATCTTATTTGACAACGTTATCTAATGAAGAAATATCTTACTTAAAGAACAATAAAAAATTTAAAATATTTTATTTGATTTCTTTAGTATCATAAAACATTAAATATTATTAAGATAATATTATATACTGACAACATACGATAATATATAATATTATATAATGTCGATTTTCTATATTTTCATTCTTTTTCTGTATATTTTCCTAATTACTTTTTAATTTGTTATTTTTTAATTTAAAAATGTTTCAAATTTAACAGTTTCCTATTTGTGCTAAATTTTTTATATTCCAGTTAGAAATATATCTATTTTAAAACTTTTGTTTTATTAAAATAAAAGTAAACTTTTATTAAAGTAAACTTCATTAATAGTAAATATTTATTAAACTTGTTTTATATTTCTTTATTTTTAAATTATTCATCTTTATTTATGACTATCTATGCGTAAGTGATCATACGTAAATGAATAATTTTAATTTATTTAGTAGATATTCTCAGTGTCATATTTTTAATATGTTCTTCTAAAATACCCAAGATTAATAGAAGCTTCTAATATATTATTCTAACTTAGAAATCTTAGCTACCAGAAGTTGAATAGGTAAATAAAAGATGGAGCATAATTTTAACATCTCAAAATTATTCAATTGTGAAATTTAGTTGTAAACTATTACAAGCAAAAGTCTTAAAGATGATTAAATCAATAGTATAATTTCTTTCTATTTATTAAATAATAATTTAATTTATTTTTTTTTATTTCTAATATGAACTTGTCATTTTCTATTGATTTATTATTTTTTATTCCACAATTGTTTAACATTTTTATAGTTTCTTTTAGTGTTCAATTTTTATATTTCAATATAAAATAGTCTTATTTTCTAATTTTTATTATACTTCTAATTTTTTATTTCGGTTATTTTTAAATTATTTATCATATATACATGATTATCTTCAATATCACACTGTATTTTTGATATAAATATTTCTAATATATAAACTATGGTCAAATATAAAAGTACATTATATATACTAATTACGAATATCAAAATTGATATTTTATATTACCATATTGTTATCGAATTTGACAATTACATATAAAATTGAAATAGCTTGTAATGTTTTGCTTATGTTTCAAATAAAAAAAATGAACACAGATTTTAATTATAGTTATCATTATTAACAGAAAATGAACTTTAATAGCAAATGATGCATCGATAAATATTTAAATATGCGGATTTATTATGATTTATATGAAAACATTAATAACGAAATGTTTCCAGTACATTTGTTTACTTCAGGTAGTACTAAAATTAACGTACAATATCGCTACAACTCGATTCAATTTTTATTATAACTTGTTCAGCATTGATTATTCACTTAAAAATATCAATCAAAAAGTAACTTACCTATATAATTTACTATTGAATTCAGTTCTTAGAGGAATGCAAGTTAATGTCGTCGTGTTCTGTGCAAAAGATGAATTTTAACAGTTTAAATTTATACAAACAAAGCTTATTTGAATATATAGAGAGAGGGATTTCACCTATAACACGTGATTCATCAAAACACTAAGTATAACTTTAAATTCAAATCATATCTACTAAGATATGTGTACATCACATTATCAACGTAAAATTTTCACGCTAAATAATTTCACGTAATAATAGACTATTATGTTCTATGTATTTTTATAGACAAACTTTGCCATTATAATTTAATATTTGTGATGTGTAGTTTTAGCTATTTTTTATTTTGCACATTAGAAGAGACATTTTTTAATTCGCGAAATTATTTTGACTAACGTAAATATTAGGTGAAATCAAAGTTAAATGCAAAATTAGAATTATGAGTGATATCAAATAATATGTGGATAAGCCTTATCCACTTGCAAGAGCTAAATAATTATAAGATTTATTTCCTCAAATAAAATTTGTTTACATTAGATTATCTCGATTAGATTATTTACAGTATTCTTGTCAATTTTTATTCACAAAGTATTTAAGAAGGAATGTTTCTATACTTCGATATCCATTTTACAATTTTTCAAAACACTTTGAAATTTATTATTTGGAATTTAAACTATAGCTTGTGCATATCATTGAAATATTTTAAATATTCTTGATTTTTTAACAAATCGTGTTTTGTTAAAATATTTTTGATTGTTATTCTTATAGATTTTTATCTCGTAAAAATTAAAAACAAGAGAAAGTAAGATTAAGAAACCAGAAAAGGAACAAATAATATTTATATTATTTTATATATCATATTATTTTAAATATTTTATATTTATATTGATTTATATATTACAGTAACGATTGTGGTATAGTGCGATGTTACTTAAAAACTGTAATTTTTATTTTATATATTAAATAATATTATATCTCATAAGATTCAAGTTTGATAGTCATATGTTGTCAGTATATACTATTATCTTAATAATATTTAATGTTTTATGATAACAACGAAATCAAATAAAACATTTGAAATTTTTTTATTGTTGTTTGTGTTAAGTAATGATAATAATAACTATAATTTGAATTTAAAGTTATACTTAGTGTTTTGATGAATCACGTGTTATAGGTGAAATCCCTCTCTCTATATATTCAAATAAGCTTTGTTTGTATAAATTTAAACTGTTAAAATTCATCTTTTGCACAGAACACGACGACATTAACTTGCATTCCTCTAAGAACTGAATTCAATAGTAAATTATATAGGTAAGTTACTTTTTGATTGATATTTTTAAGTGAATAATCAATGCTGAACAAGTTATAATAAAAATTGAATCGAGTTGTAGCGATATTGTACGTTAATTTTAGTACTACCTGAAGTAAACAAATGTACTGGAAACATTTCGTTATTAATGTTTTCATATAAATCATAATAAATCCGCATATTTAAATATTTATCGATGCATCATTTGCTATTAAAGTTCATTTTCTGTTAATAATGATAACTATAATTAAAATCTGTGTTCATTTTTTTTATTTGAAACATAAGCAAAACATTACAAGCTATTTCAATTTTATATGTAATTGTCAAATTCGATAACAATATGGTAATATAAAATATCAATTTTGATATTCGTAATTAGTATATATAATGTACTTTTATATTTGACCATAGTTTATATATTAGAAATATTTATATCAAAAATACAGTGTGATATTGAAGATAATCATGTATATATGATAAATAATTTAAAAATAACCGAAATAAAAAATTAGAAGTATAATAAAAATTAGAAAATAAGACTATTTTATATTGAAATATAAAAATTGAACACTAAAAGAAACTATAAAAATGTTAAACAATTGTGGAATAAAAAATAATAAATCAATAGAAAATGACAAGTTCATATTAGAAATAAAAAAAAATAAATTAAATTATTATTTAATAAATAGAAAGAAATTATACTATTGATTTAATCATCTTTAAGACTTTTGCTTGTAATAGTTTACAACTAAATTTCACAATTGAATAATTTTGAGATGTTAAAATTATGCTCCATCTTTTATTTACCTATTCAACTTCTGGTAGCTAAGATTTCTAAGTTAGAATAATATATTAGAAGCTTCTATTAATCTTGGGTATTTTAGAAGAACATATTAAAAATATGACACTGAGAATATCTACTAAATAAATTAAAATTATTCATTTACGTATGATCACTTACGCATAGATAGTCATAAATAAAGATGAATAATTTAAAAATAAAGAAATATAAAACAAGTTTAATAAATATTTACTATTAATGAAGTTTACTTTAATAAAAGTTTACTTTTATTTTAATAAAACAAAAGTTTTAAAATAGATATATTTCTAACTGGAATATAAAAAATTTAGCACAAATAGGAAACTGTTAAATTTGAAACATTTTTAAATTAAAAAATAACAAATTAAAAAGTAATTAGGAAAATATACAGAAAAAGAATGAAAATATAGAAAATCGACATTATATAATATTATATATTATCGTATGTTGTCAGTATATAATATTATCTTAATAATATTTAATGTTTTATGATACTAAAGAAATCAAATAAAATATTTTAAATTTTTTATTGTTCTTTAAGTAAGATATTTCTTCATTAGATAACGTTGTCAAATAAGATTTAAAGATTGTATTCGTTTTTGGTTCAAATAATTTAAAATACATATACTCAGTTAGCTTATCTTATTTTACAAGGCATAGTTCATGATTGCGATCCATTATCTCCAATGGGAGTTAATTGTAGTCCAATTATAGCTGCCTTATTTTTAATCTTTATAGAATATGAATTTGTTTACAAAATAAATCTAACAATCGACAAACGATACCAGGTACCGTTTCGTCATTATTTTGACTCATCAGTGTCAGATACCTCTCACTACTGGATGCAGAGGAGGACCGGCAGACGGCACGAGTATGTCGATTCTTTCGTGGCTGCCACATCATAGAAATAGGAAAATGCCCACGGAAATCTTTCATTTTCTTGTAATATATAAAATATGTTTCGATACATTGATGATATATGATTATTTAACTCTAATAATTTCTATTCAATAAGCGAACAAATATATGCAGGTAGTCTTATTCTTAATTAAACCAATATTAATGATAAAGGAGGTATATTGCTAGATATAAACATTAAATTATCATTTAATTCATAATCATTAAATTCATAAAATGGTATATTTCAACTTTTAATTGGTTCATAAAAATTGATATTATATAAAATCTTTAGATTATGTTATTTACATCGTTAAATTTTGTATGTGCAACATACGTATTCTTAGTTTACTGACTATAGTTATCAGTAATTATTAGATAATAATATATTGTAAATTAATAATTAATTATTAATTATTATTAATTATTAGCTAATAATTATTTTTTTAATTATATTATTAATTGATTATTAGTAGATAATAATTATATCTAAATACAATAATTCGGATTCATTGTATATTATATATTAATAAATTCATGAAAATTGGATTATAAAAAATCTTAAATTGTAAAATATCCGAATTACAAAAAACTAATATTTTAATATTTGTTTCTTATAATTAATATTTGTAGTTTATTCTTCTGGAATCCATCCATCAAAATGTTTATATTGCATTTGCATGTCCTGTTGCAAAAGAATGGAATCACAAATCGTTTAATCAATTAAATATATATACATAAACTAAAACTGGTGACAATTTAAGTCACTAAATTTAAAGTAAAATTCAACACCTTACTCTATCGGGCTACTTTTTTAATCTGCGATTTGCAAAGTAATTTTTCATTTTTTATTTTATCGTTGTAATAAAGCATCGATAATGTACAAATAACGATATTAATGCAAACCATTAATAATATCTTAATAGTGCTTTTAATTGATACAATGTATATTTGTGCATGCGGAATAATCACTAAAAGTATTATTACATTGTGTGTGGATATGTTCATGGTTAATTAAAGAGGGCACAAATTTCTTAGTTTTAGGATACTTTCCTAGACTACTGTAACAGTAGAAACAAATAAGAAGACGCTTAAATTTCATCGGCCACTTTAGAAGAATTCTTGTTTTGTAATCCTTCCAATAATTTTTAATAATACCAAAACTTAAGATGTTGAATATCTATGCTAATTACAAAATTGTAAATAAATAGAAAATATATGTACTTCAATAGCCTGCCAAATGCAAAATTTAAAATAAGAAGACTTGAGAAAATATTTATAATGATAGTTTTAATGATAATTTCAACTAATTTATATAATTATAGCATATCATTTATTTAATTAAAAAAATATTTCAAAATATTTAAAATAATCTAAAATATTTAAATATTATATATTTATATAAATATAAATATATAAATTATATTAAATATTAAATTTAATATTTAAATAATAATTTAAATAATTTATTATATAAATTATAAATTAATATAATTTAAAAGTTGATTATTTAAATCGGTAAACGCAAATAAATTATTTTTTATAAAAAATATTTTATTTTAACGCCGGTAAATGTGCAACGTTTAGAAGTTTTTTGAGCATTCTGAATTTTTCCTTGTATAAAAGCAGGTATTTTGAATTATGAAAGATTCTTTTAATTAATTAATTTATAACTAGTCCTTATTCATCAGATTGTAGGATTGTAATCTACAAATGTTCCAAGTTCAAATAGCTTTAAATTATAATTCTGATGATAAAAGCAATTCATTTTTCAAAATTTTATTAAATTACTATATTAGTATGAGTAATATTTATTTTGTCCATAATATGATGAAATATTAATATTAGAATTTTATGAATATTATAGTTTATAACTATTTATATTTCTAAATAGAGGCCTTTTCCCTTGACGAATACATCTTAGACTTTTTTAGATGGATCATCTGCGGTATAAATTTACTCTGGAGGAAACTGATTTAGTACTAAAAATATAATTTAATTTTCTAGCATAATAATTGATGGCATCATATATTCATCTTAATGTTCATTAATTCGTCAAATTTTTCAACGAAAATAATACACGTGTTTTCTCTTTATGTTTGAATTTGTAATTTGCTTTAATCGATGAAAACATTTTTATCAAGATTTTGTATTTTGCTAAAAAGTATTTGAAATTTATGATTAAGTTAAAAATCGATTTCACAAAAAATTTTACATTTTGGAAATCTCTATATAATTTTAGTATTATTTAGCTAATATAAACATCTTGTAATATCTACATTTGTAATTATCATCGATTTTTGAAAAAATAGAAAAATTAATCTGGAAGAATTTCTTTACAAAACAGCACGAAAACGATGATATTGCTTTTTTTACAAGAGATAAAGGGTTTCCAATAAATATTTTCTTTCTATATGTATATGTGAATTTAGTTTGTATAATGAATTTAAAAAATTGAGCCAAAATAACATAAGATGCAACTTAGAGTAAGAAACTTGACATTGCAATATTTTTGCAATTAGGCATCAGGTAAAAAATGGATTTCAAAGAGAATGGAACTCGGTTTGAAAGATACTGCCTCGAACTTCGGAAAGAGCTTTTGCTTGGGTACATTAAATCAGGTCGACAGAATTTGGCGAGGTCCTGGTTTAAATTTCGTAAAATTTTGTTCGCATTTATAACAAGACTATCGAAGGTTTTTCGCTTTATATTTTATTTCTAGTTGATATTATAATCAAAAAATAAAAAAATCTAATGTAATTATAAGAGAATCAAATAATAATGAGATAATATTAATAAATTCAATATAAATCATCTTAATTTTTAATGTCGACCTCGTTACCTAAGTTTGATAAATTCATTAATAATTTATTTTACAAATTTAATTCTGTAAAATGTTTACAGCTCGAAGTTCAATGCTTAAGTGCATTGCATGTGATAGAATCAGCGGCCATGTAAAATTTGAGATTTGGCAATTTATCGATGTCATACAGCCTTGATGGAGAGTTTTCATTGAAATATTTATTTGGATGTTTGTTCTAATTTAGTTTTTTGTTCTTTGTATGTAAATAAATTGTTGTTTCTGGCACATATGCCTCAATTTTGTGCTAAAAAAATCATTTTTGCACGCCGGATGAAAGACTCATTGACAAGAACTGTTCCTCACTACTGTACGGGACTTTTATGCTCATATCTCGCAGACTTACAACTCTCAAAAATCAACAAGGTTCTTAGAAGCTAACTTACAATGTTAATTGACTTTTATTAATTATTATTAATAAAAGTCATTATTATTAATGACTTTTATTTGTTATTATTACCGTGAATAATGGATGCTATATTTTCATATCCATTGCCGAGCGACAAGGAGGAAAGTAGATTAATATATGAAAGTATTTTCGTTTCCCAATTATTTCATATTAGATATATATTCGAAAGTGGAAAAGCGGAAAGAAAATCAGATTTCTAACCTATTAAAGTATTAAACTTTATGTCCTTTTATGTTCATTTTAAATATATTTCTATTAATGCTTATTGCACGTGCCTTTAAGTTTGATGATAAATCAAGGATTCCTTAAAGAGGTTCATGGTTTAAAATGTTTGAAGGTTCATGGTCTATACGGTATCAAATATGATATCAGATACATCGCATATATTGCGATTTCGTTGATATTTGTTGGTCCCTTTAATTTCAAAATATCAATTTGTATATCAAAAATATTAGAATATCAAAGCGTAACACGTAGCTCACTATTTGCAAATCAAATCTCGAATAAATTAAATTGACCATCAGGTATAACATCTTGTATATTAACCGGTTCTAAATTATCTGTATTAAAATAATAAGGAATTAACAATGCTTTTGTGCATTAATACGATAAAAATATTGTAACGATATTAATATAATATAATGGATATGAAAATTAAATATATTAGTTTGTTGACTAATGAATGTAATAATGCCATATAAAAGTGCATGTCACAAATAGTACAAAAAATTGCCCATATAAATACATATATGACTTTCTAGTGTTTAAACAGCAAAACATATTGTACTTTAATTTCTGTTCACATTCACAAGTAAAAAATTAATATATTATGTCAAATATAATTAGATCAGCTGAGTCTACATATTTTATACTATTTATTAATTAAAAATAGGGATAAATATTAAATATAATAAATAATTATATAAGATTTTATATAATCTATATTTATATGCATTATATTAATATCATGATATTATATTATTATAATATTTATTAAATTATTTAATTTGTTTATCTATTAATTTTTTTATCTACAAATTATTTGTTTATAATTTGTTTATCTCCGCCATATCCTATCTGGGGGAGATATATTAACGATATTTTCGTAAAGTGCAAATAAAGTGCGAAAAACTAGATAAGTTTATTATCGAAATCAATGACAACATTTTACTGAAATTCCGTAGCAACATGCAAACACCTGTAAACTTTTTAGATGTTTGCACCTACAATATTAATAAGGGGAAATGTAGAGACGGTAATCTACTGGAAGCCAGAATGGAACTAAATATTTAAATGTAAAAGTAGTCATTCACGATTCGTAAAAATGACTTCATTAATAAATGAGACAATGAGATTATCCAAAATATGTAGCATGTTAAGGGAGAAAGAAGCAGATCAGCTAACTGAGTCTATGTATTTTATATTATTTATAAATTAAAAATAATGCTAAATGAAATTTAAATAATTAAATATTAATTATTACTGATAAATTTATTATCTGGTGTATTGTATTCTAATGGAAAGTATATTATTTATTATTAATTATAAACATTTGCCTCATATGAGTTTAAATTTATTTTTTATAATATTTTGTTGATTTATATGTAAATTTAATATTTTAATAATATTTTGTTGATTTAAACTTCTCCTGATATTAGAAATAGAAATAAAATACTGAGGTTATATTAACAGGAAAACAAAGTACACAAGTCAATAATATCTTGTCAGTAGAACAAATCAGATGAGCTAACTGAGTATACGTATTTCATATTATTTATAAATTACAAATAAAGATAAATAATTATAAATAATAAATAATTATATACGAGTGTATACAATTTATATTTATATAACGATAATATTTATAATTAAAATTTAAAATAAAAGTCAATTTTTATGAATTGACTACAATTTTTATGAATTCGGAAAAAATACTGCTTAGTCTATGTACTACGACAGTCTAAGTCATTAAGTTAAGTCAAGTCATTATGTCTAAGTTATAAGTCATTAAAATAATAGTATTAAAATAATAAGTCATCTAAAATAATGATAAACAAATTATAAATAATAAATAATTATATAATATTTTATATAATTTATATTTATATAGAGTTAAAATTTGAATATAGAAAGAGTTAAAAGGTAAATAAAGACAATGCATCATTTAAAAGCACAAGTAATAAATAACACGTTAACAATGTATTAAATAGAATATTAATAGTAATACGGCTAAGGTTCCCTGCTAGTAAAGGATTTGACAAATATATTTATTTTTCCTTGTGGTTGTGGCACGACATTATCCTCAATGGTATTGTTTCTATTCTTGATACAGCAGGAAGCTACTAGTCAGGCAGAGTAGGTATCATCAGCTGCTGACCAAAACATACATTTCACATTCTACTCTTATTATCTGATAATTGCGGGATCGTATTCTAACGATATATTAGAAACCTACCTTAGGTGTGTGATCCACAAGCTAGATCATTGTTTTTCACACTGCCACTTGCTATGAATGTTTTTGATTTAACTTGATTGCATCAGTAAGCTGAAATTCTTCTGATTGTGGCACGGTATTATCATCATAGGTATTATCCTATTCTTGATACAGCAGGACGCTACAAATCAGCATGGGTGGGTCTCATCAGCTGTTGACCTAGACCTACATTTCACGTTTCGACCATTATTATCTGCTTACTCCAGGATCGTATTCTAACGATATATTATAAACCTACCTATATATTGCATGTCGCTATATATATTCCTGTAGTTTTACAGCTTATTGTTTTACGGATTGCATATGATTTATTAGTTATGCTGCTTTTGTATTTATTTGTCAGTGCTATACTTTTACATGTTGTAAATCTTTTATCACCACATGGTTGAGAGCTTCCTTCTGTTTTGCCTAGCTGAGTTATACTAGACCTCACAAACATTTTGGACAATGTACTTGTTGTGCAGAATTGTATTTTAGGAAAAATAGTTCATGTCTCATGATTTCTGATTTCGTTCATACACATCTTTCACATTTGTCTTTGAAAATCAAAGAATTTTGGATGATAGTCTAGGAATACTATATTCCACTTACTCGTTTTCTTACTGCTAGTTACAAATAAGATTTTGCGATGTATTCGTCTATTATTTTGATTTTTCAAAATATTAAAGGCTTGCAATTTCTTTTTCAACTTTTGTAAATTGGACGAAAAAATAAAATTTATTTTTTATTAAAATATTTTTTGCTACTTTAATAAATTTAATTTTCTTATCTAAGCAATGCAATAAAGTAACAGAAGAATTACCAACGGCTTCTATAAGTGGATGCTTTTTTCACTTCGGACAATGTCTAATGAGGAAGCTGAACATCCTTGGACTAAGAACAATTTTTAATGAAAATTATGATTTTAAATTGGCCTTCCAGTGGATTAGCAACCTTGATCTAATACCCATTTACTTATTGATGAAGGATGGAGAATAATAAATGAACGAATTCCGAGAGTAGATCCACGAATCGAAGAGTTTCTAAATTATGTATATAATACGTAACTTGTTTCAAATAATTCGGTTTTTAGCATAGATGTATGTTATCATATCATCAACCTTGATGATAGGACAAACAATGCATGTGGGGGATTCCATACCAAATTGATTGCTTCAAAATTTCAACAATGGTTTGATCAGCTTATATGAATTATTGGATGCTCTTCGAAATACAATAAAACTTGAAATTTGGCTTTATATTTATTATTATGTTATACATTCCTTTTTAAGTTTTATAACTTTTTACTTTTAATTCCAATTCTTATGATTTTATACTTTGGTGTTTTGATTTTATTTTAGTTTAATTTTCTCATTTTATTCTTTTTGTATTCTTTTTAAAATTTGGAAGTGGTGAAATTTGGAATTATAGAAATTTCAAAGTGGCAAAATTTGGAAGTAATAAAATGAAAAAATAGAGATCCGTAAATCCTCTTCGACGATTTTATTGAAGAATTTTGTGATCTCTCCGTCTCTGGTCCAGCGTTTTGTTTACCATCGCATAGTGGATAGTTCGGGCAACTGCGACGGATTTCTTAGCGTTTCGCTAGGCATCGAGATACTTCTGCATGTATCTAGTTTTGTCGCTAAGGAACTCGTGATACAATCGTTTCTTTAACGTACCTTCATTTTACTCCGTCGGTTCAAAGCTAAGTATTTGGGTTGATGTAACGTTTCTCAGGCTTAGTGATCTTCATTGCCTTACGTCAGCACAATATTAAATCAGCAAAATATTATTAAAAATAAATTTAAATGGATATCTTTGTTTTCTAATATCTCCAACAACTTTCTTTTAAGAAAAATGTATGCCTTTATACTTTTAATTCTATTTATTTTATTTTAATACTCTCATTTACTTTCTATTTAGAATTCTTATTTAGAATTTGGAAGTAGTTAAATTTGGAAGTAGTCAAATTTGGAAGTGGTGAAATTTGAAAGTAGCGGACCCTAACCTTTAAACGCATGTTCTGATGCTAAATACCCATTTGGATGCTCTTCGAAATACAATAAAACTTGAAATTTAGCTTTATATTTATTATTATGTTATAGATTTTATACTTTTGTGTTTTGATTTTCTTTTTAGTTTAATTTTCTCATTTTATTCGTTTTGTATTCTTTTTAAAATTTGGAAGTGGTGAAATTTAGAATTATAGAAATTTCAAAGTAGCAAATTTGGAAGTAATAAAATGAAAAAATAGAGGGCCGTAATCGGTCAGAAGAAAACTACTCGGTGATACAGCAACACAAAATTCGGTAATATAATGTACGAAATAGGTTCATCTGCTAAATACATTACAATAGCTTTTTATTTACATTACAATACATTTTTACTAGTTTGTTGGTTGTAGAAAACTTTTCAGTGATTCTCTAAATAAGAAAGGAATGCGAATTCTTTGGTTACGAACAATCCAATCCGCTAACTTAGTCTACGTAGTTTATAATATATATATAAATTAATAATAAAAATAAATACTTAATATAAACTTTTATATAAACTTTGGTACAAAGTAAAAATTTAGTAAAAATTCAATTTTTATTAATTGATTACAAAATAATATACAATGTATAATAATAAGGATTAGAGATCAAAAGTAAAAATTTCCATGTTATCAGGTTTCGGTAATATTGAATTTTTTAATCAAATAAAGATTTAATTATTTAGGCAAACTTCTTTTACTATTCAAAGACTTGATATTTTCGGATAAGTTAAGAAATATTTGTTGGATGAGGATTTCAAAATAAATTTTTAAAGGTTGATTTTTCAACCTTCTATGTTATCAATGAACAGAGAGAAATATTTAGCTAAAAGATCTTTATGCAAATAATAGAGGTTTTTCTAAAGATATTATTTGTTTAATAAATCAAAGATTAAGTAACGATTATGATAGGCTACGTTGTATAATATACAGTTATTATAATATAAAATATATTAAACGGACAATAAATGTTAATAATAACAATAACAAATATACACTAACATAAAATAACAATATCAAGAAACGATAACAAGAAAAAATATACATAAATGATAAGCTTTATTAATATGTTTATGGTATTATAATATAAAATATTCTTAATAATATTATGAAATTTTTGATTTTTAAAATAAAAAATTAAATTATGAAAGATTTTAAGAAACTAATTTATAAATAGCGTCACTTTACATAAGAAAGCATTTTTTCCAAAAAATAATTTTCATAGTGTCAGTGTTTGCAAGATTATTCAGTCTACTATGACAAAATATCAAAACATTTGTGCTCATCTCGTATCTTTAACAGAGTTTAGTTATTCGGTAAGATCCTTGTGCACAAAGTTTGATTTAAGAACAACAGCGCCTGGACTCAAAAAGAATCTAGAGTCGGATATTTCCTGGTGAAGCTCAAGAGATGATGAGGTTGAGTAGACAACTGTATACTTAGGATTTGTTTGTGAGCTGGAAGAATCTGAAACCGTAATTGAAATAACGTTGTCTTTATTTGCAAAGTTGTCATCTTTTTCAAAATTAATAGCTACCTACGATAATAAAGAAAATTAAATTAAGCAAAATATAAAATCATTAAATCCAGATTTAGCACATCAAATCAAGGCAAAAGCATTAGGTTTAATGTAGAAGTGCATGGCATATTAAAAACCTGCACTTATTTTGTCAAAAGTTTAAAAACGCTGCAATAACGGAATCAATGTAAGATAGCAGCCTTTAAAAATACTGATATTTTACAATGACGTCAAAATAGTAAATTGTTAAAATGTGAGAAAATGAAGTCATGCACTTTTCATGGTTGGTTGTGGACCAAAATCACATATAAAAAGCAAACGTTCAAAAGAAAATTATTAAAAATAACAAAATTATTTCAGATAAATAAAGATCGCAATTCTTACAAGCAAACGTTTTCAGTAATAACCAAAATTAGGATAAATTTCGGCTAGCATATTTCTGTTGTCATAAAAAATATATCATACTAAATACATTTTAACTTTTAGTAAAAAATATTTATAATTTAATTATAAATTTAATTATAAGTTAATAATTTTAATTATACTAAATAAACAAACAAATAATTCACCAAGTAATTTATGGTGCTCACAAACAAATTTTAGCAAATTATTGCAATATTAACGTTTTTTGCATATAATTATATAACTATTTTATATAATAAATTCTAAGAACAAAATAAAAAGATTAATTATTAAAATAGATTGATTAAATTAAAATTTATTTTCACTAATCAATTATTTGTAATTTTGATAGAAATTAGACATTCCATTTTATATAATCAATTCTAATATATAAAAACAAAAAGATTAAAGATTAAAATAGATTGATTAAATTAAAATTTATTTTCATTTATAAATTATTTGTAATTTTGATATAAATAAGACATTCTATTTTATATAATCAATTCTAATATATAAAAACAAAATAAAAAGATTAAAAGATTTTAATAAAAGCAACCAGAAATATTTTAGATATTTACGATCATTGATAATTAAACATGAATTAAAATATCCTGGTTTTGCTTTGAAATAATAATCTTCTTTTTAATTTCAATTTATGGTTATCCTGCAAGAATAGTTTTATTTGTCGAACAAGATAGGAAGAGATTTAAAAAGCATTTTTTAAATTAAAATATTTTAATATTTTAATATTAAAATATTTTATTAAATTTTCAATAAATTTAAATTTTGCGAGTAATTATTGAATTTAAATTAAAGGTAAAGTAATGCATTTCTTATTCATACACGCGAACATGTGTATGATTAAGAAAATTTTAAGAGTGTGTATATTTTGAAGAAAATAACATTTTCTAAGAGTATGTTGTGCATGAATTTTGTTCATTCAAGTTTATTTTAATTTTAAGTTTATTAAATTTGCTTAAATTTAATTTATATTTAATTTAATTTAAATTTAATTACTAAATTTAATTTATTTTTAAATTTATAATGTTACTTTTATTCAAAGTATGTGTTTCTGAAGTGAAATCAATTTTTATTTGAACATTATAGATTTTAATTAAAGATTAAAATTTATTTTCACTAATCAATTATTTGTAATTTTGATATAAATAAGACATTTCCTTCTATAAATTAGACATTTCCTTCTATAAATTAGACATACAATTAAAATTAAGTTTTAAGTTTAATTTAGTTTTTTTAATTAAACATTTTAATAAAACATTTTAATAAAATTAGATAACTAAAAATAAACTCAAATTTTCTCACTAAAATTTGAGGTATACAATAAAATAACTTTTTCAATATCTTTTGTAATAGAAAATGTAACTAAAAATTAGATAATTTTAAAAATAAACTCAAATTTTCTCTCTAAAATTTAAGTTATTTAGGTAAATTACTTACTATATATATGTTGTATAAGTTGTATCTTATTTCCCAGTAAAGTATATTTGTATTTATAGCTTTCACATTATGCAATTTCCCAAATGTGAAAATTGAGTGATTTTTACGAAATTGGTTCAAATTTTGTAATAGATGATATGGAGAATTTGGGTATCCAACCGCGGAGAGAAGCTGAAAATAACATTAAAATATTAAAAAAAATAATTGAAGTTCAGGAAATATGATTATAAAAGTGAAATATATTTGAAATATAGATTTGTTATATTGAAACAAATGTTAAAAAGAACTTCATATTTTTAATATATTACGCAATAATGAATTAGTATCAGTTAGCTCGTAGGCGAATGGATGCTATTTGTCAAATAGGTTAAGAATATTTGTTACATTGAATTGTCTCACATATATCTAGTCAAACATTCAAATATATCATATGGCTAGCTAATAACTTGCTATATTAATTAACCATTTTATACTAAAAACTAGAGCATCTACATTAGACTGTACGAGAGTCAACGTAGAACTTCATATTTTCATAATCGCCTTACAAAATATATTTCAAGTTTTACTTCACAAAAGGAAATTCAAAAGGAAATTCTCTAAGTTTACTAAAGTATAACTGTAACCGAGTAACTATGACTAGTTTGAAAATTACAATTAATCGCAAAAATAGGTAGATTTTCGAATTGAAGATTGCACCTTCTCCTACCAACGCTGATTTAATTTAAAATCAGAAATGATTTCAATTAAATTTGCAAAATGTAATAAAGTATTTTATTAAATCTAATTGCTAATAAAAGTAGGCAAGTGGAGTGATCGTCATCCAACATTAATAAAGGACCAAAACGTGAAATGTAGGTATGGGATCAGTAGTTGATGAGGTCCACAAATACTGAAATGTAGCGTACTGCTCTTGGCGTAAAAATATAATTAAATTAGCGTGCAGAATAAAAATAGTCATTAAAATTTCAATAATAATGATTCCACAGGGATATCAACTTATATTATAAATATTTAAAATATATTTTAATTTATTTATTAAAAATATTAAAAATATTTTTTAAATATTATAGAACAATATCATTGTTATATTATTGTATTAAAATGCTATATTATTTAAAATGTTAATTAATTTATTGTAACAAAATATTGTTTTGATTATATTGTATTTATATTACATATTATATATTAATATTACATATGTATTAATATATAATATTAATACATATAATATAATATTACGAATTTGTACAACTATTTACAATTTAGTTTATATATTTATACATAAATTATTGTATTTATTTTTACTTACGAATGCATTATTATAATATTTCAGAAATTATTATAATAAATCACATATGGATTCAAAAATTAATTAGTCAAGTTGATAGAAAAAAATTTTAAAGATTAAAAAAAATTAAAGAATTATGACAAGCGTGTGGTCTATACTTGACAATTTACCAAATCTTATTTTTGAGTTTCTAGTCAGTTTTTCAATAAACTATGCGCCAATGCCAATGCCCATAAAAACAACTTTGTAAAAACTTTGAAAACTGTAACATTGTAACATTGTGACGTTCCAATGACACAATTAAAGTAATTACATGCACTTAATTATCTAAGGACTCACTTTGACTTAAACATTATCACAAAATAATAAAGAAAACTTTAAATATATAAAAATTTAAAAATATATGTAAAAAATATATAAAAATATATATGTAAAAATATATCAAATTTAAAACGATGAATTGAACTACAGGTTTATAATATATTTATTAAATTTTAAAATCTTAATAAATAATATAATATATTATATATAGTCATGCTATGAGATGTGAGGAAATAAAAATTGTTGAAGTTGAAATTTAAATAAGAAATATCTTTTACGATATAACATGATAATATACATTACAATACAATATGACTAACACGGTATTGATGCTAAAATAAGTTTTGATGTGGCAATAAAACATTCAAATCTTACTAAAAAAAGTATAAAAATTGAACTATATAATAAAACCAAGAATATATCAATTGAATCAAAACTAAATGTCTGCTTAAAAACATACGAAACATATACATACATAAACATTGTTTTGATCAGCGTTATTTTGAGTATTACATTTATCACTGAAACTATATTTAGTAGAGTTCCAAGGCATTAAAGGTGGATTGCAATTACGGTTTGAAATTAATACTTCTGTGCCATAATTAACGATTGTACTGCTTGGTTGGAGGTACGCAGCATGTAAAGGCAAATTAGTGGAGATGTTCCGATCAGTAAGTCTATTGCCAATAACATCGTCAAGCTTAAATATAAAATATAAACGAGTTTGTAGAATATCTTAACTGCAAAATACGTCATTAAAAATAGGTTGTAAATATTTTTAATTAAGATTAGAATTTGTTAAAAACCGTGAAAATATGGTAATTTTTAAGATTAGAGCAGATATTAATTAGCAAACTTTGTATAACATTTTTAGTCGTAGTACAAAACACTGAAAACGCAGTAACATAATAGACAAACGATACACTGCAAACGACCGTAATATTAACGATGTTCATATTTTCTAATAAGATGAATGAAGAGCATAACAATCATTGCATAAAAAGAGTTCATATATACTCAGTTGTCAAATTTTCTAGCCTTATTTAGATACGATATAAATAATATTAATAATTGTAAGATAATGTTATATAATATTAAATAATATACAATGTAATCTCTTATATTTAATTTATTCGATACTAACTACATAAGACTGTTATATCAAAAACACAAATTTTTGCTACACTCTTACGCGTTATTTACTACTTAATATTTGTAAAAGTGATGCTATAATATCGAATTTTTATAATACGAATATTTTGTGTTTAGAAATAAATTTTAATGATTTTTTTATTTTACTATAAAAATTAATAATTAAATATCTTTTGTATGTAACTGAAGCTATTAGTAACTGATTAACTAAAGCTATGTAGTGAGATAAATACCCACTATGACACATACCCAGTGAGACAAAGCAATTCACTTCTAAAGATGTAATTCTGTTATTTATGTTTATGATGTTCTAGATATTTTTTTATTTTTGTAATTTCTCGTATTTTGAAATTATTCAATACTTGCAGAATATAAGACTAGTAGAATTCAATGATTATTACAATAGCATTACGATTCTTAAGTTTACTAAGATATACTCATGATAAATGATCCAATAAATAGCATAGTATTTGACATTATCTCTGACAAAAGATAATCGATGTGAGATATCATTGATCGATTTTAGATTTACTAAAACCTATTATTGTCGCCTATCAAAATGTACAGCATTGACTAGGAATATTAAAATATTCCGTTACGCTTCCAGCTAAACTGTATACAGCAGTTTAACACCAAGAATCGTCACCCACTCTTCCAGGCTAACATACAAGGTTTCCAATACAACATATGCAGCAAAAATTTTAAATTTTAACAGACTGCAACGTATTCCTGTAAGTTCTGCGGTAACAATTGCAATATTCTGCATAACTGCTTGGAGGTCAATTGGCTTGTAATTTTTGACAAGCATCAACTTCAGCATATGGAATTTGAAGATTACCTGTGAATTGAGGATCAGAAAATTTGCATTTTTAGAACAGCATTAGCATATAAAGCAATATTTGACGTTGTTTTGTTGGCTTCTTGTCCCGAGGATTTACAATGCCTACTAGATCGATTCACGATGGAATGCCATGCGGTAGAGATGCTGATTAATACCTCCAAGACTGTCACTATGTGTGCGTCTTGGATTCAGATGTTAATGTCAATCAGGTTGGGAAAAAGGTTCTTCCTTATGTGAAGGATTTCAAGTATCTTTAAGAATTGTTCTCGAGGAAAGGCGGGAACATCAAAGAGATTGAGAAGCGGATTTTTGCAGCAATCCGCTCAGCAATGCGTTCTTTGTACAGGTATATCGTGGTAAAGCAGAAGTTGAGTGTTCGGGTGAAGCTTTCGGTTTACCACGCAATCTTCGTTCCTATCTTAACATATGGTCATGATTATTGGGTTATGACCGAAAGGATAATATCTCGGATAAAGGCGACCGAAATGAGGTTCCTTAATGGTGTGGCCAGTCTTAGACTTAGAGATAAGGTTAGGAATTAGATCATTGCAGATGGACTCGGAGTAAAGTCGCTGCTTCTCCACATCGAAGAAAGTCAGCTTGTGGCTAGGATACTTTCTGTAGATGCCTAGGAAACGCTTTTCTCTGAAGATTTTCAAAGCCGGACTCTCTGGAAAGAGACTTCGAGGTAGACCTCGATACCGGTGGAAAGATCAAATCTCGAAACTAGCCGAAGACCGCCTTGGAGTATCTCAAAGAGAACTCTGGTCTGTCGCCCAGGATCGCGATGTCTGGTGTAGTTTGGTTCGTGCACTGCCTCGACAACACGACACCCGGATCAGTGGTTGACAAGAAAAATTTATATTTTTTCTTGTCAAGAAATTGTTCTTGTCAAGACAGTTAATAATCAATAATCAATTTTCGTTATTTTTTTTGTGATTTATATAAAGCAGTAAAAACAACATTCTTTTAGCGATTTCTGCACAAGCGGTAGGGCTGGCCAGGTCGCTGTTTGTACCATCAAAAATAATGATCAGAAAATACAACTTATCCCAATTTCAATAAATTATTCTTTTTTAATGGTCCCGTTGTTTCTACTAATCAATCAGTACATCTATTTTTATTAATTAGTCCACTAACTTAATGCTTACATGCTTATAGTAGATGCCACTGCTGTATATTAGACTTCACTGCTCATAGCAGACGTCACCATATACTATATTTGCTCAACTATCTTTGTTTCATTTATGTGAATTAACAACTTTAATGCATTATTCTCCAATTCATGTATAATTCAGCTGATCCTTATTCGGTTCAAAATTTTATTATTGTTGATATGGCCCTTCAAAAATTCCGCAAATCAGGCGTAGCGTTGTCATTCTGTACAAAATATGTACAAAATGACATTTTGTACATATTGCGTCAGAATAACACCCTTCTTTATTAGCCATATTTGTTCATTTTGCGTCAGAATATCACCCTTCTTTATTAGCCATATTTCGGAGCTGTAAATCACCGTACATCGCAGAATAACTGCATAAGCATGACATCTATTATATTTCGATGTTGTAGACTAGATAAAAAATGTGTAAACTCTCTTGATTTGATTATTATAAAGTTGAACAAATTTGACGTTTCTTAATGAGAAATTAGAGAGCTTCATGGGAAATGGTTTATCAACAGTGTGGCAGTCACGGAAGAAACGACAAAATGATAACTAGTACCGTTTCGTCAGTTTTGACTCATTAGTGAGAGGTATCTGCCACTGCTGAATGCAGAGGAGGACCGGCAGACGCACGAGTATATCAAAACATTTGTTTTGACATACTCGTGCCATACATATGTTTTGATATACTCGTGTCAAAACATACTCATATGTTTTGACATACTCGTGGCGTCTGGCGGTCGTCCTCTGCATCCAGCAGTGAAAGGGACCCAGCATTGCTGAGTCAAAACAAGACAAAACGGTACTAGTTATCGTTTTGTCGTTTCTTCCGTGGCTGCCACACTTAAAAAAACACGTGAATTTCCTTTTCTGAAACGTTGTCGTTATCTAACTAGCACATCTTGAATATCGAAGTATCATTTCAAACTTTAAAATCTTGATACCAGAAAATCGTTTGTGAATCCATAGCATTTATGATAAGCATCGAAAAAACATTAAATGAAATTGAACACTCTTACTGTTACATTTGATTACATATTTTAAAATTGCATGCGGAGAGAATGTAATCATTAGTTGGCTCTTTCTTCGAGAAAACATGAGAAAAATATTATTATTTTTCTCGGAGAAGGAGCCAACTAATGATTTGATTATATATTATGTATTATTTTATCTCTAAAGTCTCTAGTTGTATTAAGAAGGAAATAAAATTTCGTTGAATATAAAACACATATTTCAAAAATCACTCGAATGATTGTCAGTTCAACCACATAACTGGTGTTGCTTAAAGCTATTTTCAATCTTGTATAGTTGTTTGGAACATTCCAAAACCTAATACATATAAGAAACTCGAAACCTGATGAGTGTGCTTGAAGGGTATATGCAGCTAATACTATACAATCGTATATGCGTCAAAGTATATAATTTGATGCATATGAAATTATATTTTTTGAATATAATTATAATTTAAATTTTATAATACATTTTTAAAAATTTAATTATCTCCTGGCCAGTGGCTAATAAATCACGTCATCACTGTAAATTAGATATTAATATAAGAATCTTTAAACCTTTAAAAATTGACTTCTATAACGAATTATTATTCATTATAAGATAATATATATATATTTGTTTTTTAATCCATTTAATTTATTAGTTTAGTTTATCGATAATAAATTGAATAAATTTGTACTAACTTTAGTAAAGTAGTCAGAAAATTGACTTTTATTAAAAAATAGTTAAATAATAAGTAATTATTAGTAATTAATTGAATAATTATTAAATCATAATTTCCACCAGAAATGCATTTTGACAACAACAGATCACAATGTTGCTGGTCTCAATCGACCAATAAAACAATTATCGATAAAACCGGTAAAATGTTTAATACAAATTCGGTACTTACAACATTAATATTGTGATCTTTACTCGAGTTAATCAATGCGGCGATTTCTACAACAGTCTGGGAACTATTCAACATGTACAAATTCGGAGAAACTTTAAAGTCCGGATTAATCCCCTCAGTCAATTCATTTATCTCGGTAAGAAGACACCTAAATACAAATATTGTGAAATCTATCTATGATGATATTAATTCGTGTATTATTAAACAATTTTAGTTTCTTGACTTAAACTATTGGAACTCAACAATTACATTGTTGGAATTTTGTAGATTCTCAAGTAATTGAATTTTGTTAAAAATTGTGTAGATAAAATTCAATACAGTTTTATATCTTAAAACAAATAATATCCACTATAATCGAGATTCAAAAGGTTTGAGAAATAAATAACATACAATAAATAAAAATTAATAAATAAAAACTGCATTGAAACAAGGACTTTGTAAAGATTAATCATTGCTGTAAATAACTGATCATGCAAACTGAAGAAATTAAGGTTAGTAACTTTACTGTTATAAATCGTGAAATGGCGGAGCTTCCTCTGATTAAGAAACTGGTTAATGTTAATCTGGTTAACATTACCGCCACAATTCCAATGCAAAAAAGAACATTCTTTCAACGAATTTCTGAGAAAATTTTATCAATACACAACCTAATAGAGTTATGATCAACTCTGTAAAAGTGATGAATAACTACTAAAGGATATCCTTCGTTTCCTCGGACTTAGCCACCTCTTTTGCAAAGTTCTTCAAACAAAATTGTTCCCATAAAGGAACTCTAGTATCAAAACATATTATGTCGTCAGTAAAGATTACTAATATAATCCTCGACCTAGAAAAGGAAGATAATGCATAGCTTCAAAAGCGTTATTCCCTTCAAAACATTAGATTTATTAAAAACAAAGACGACCAAACTCTACCTATTGCATTCGCACATACCGGAGAGGGCAATGACCATCTCCTGTCAAATGCAGCATTCAATTCTTTTATGGCTTGCAATCTAAATTTTACAATTGCAAGTACGGACAATCTTACATTTCCACATTGTAACAAGTGTCTCATGTGGGGACAGTGGAACTCCACCTGTGGTAGGATGAAGACATACGGAGTGTGTAGATCTTATGAATTCGTCCATGACACTCAATGCAATCTAGCCCCAAAATGCACGAATTGCGGACTTGAACATCCTGCGTGGTCAAGAAGATGTTCATCATTCAAGGACTATGTGAGAAGACATACAGTAAAAAATAATGTCTACTCCCCCTTACGGCAAATTCGGTGTGTAACTCATCTGGACCAAATATAGGCGAAATGTTCAACTTCTTTAGAACACTTCAGCAATAAGCAACTCGATCGATTGAATACTGATTTCCAGTTTGGCGAATTCACCCTCTAAGCCTTCTATTATCTCTCTTCCTATTGCTAAATCTTCAAAGCAGAGAGCAAAATCAAATTCTTCAAGTATGAATTCTAAGACGAGATTCACTTCCTCTTCCAATAAACCAATCCTGCATTCTACAAGACAGAGCCTCCTATTACAATTGCCAATCAGAATGTAAACATATGGAGATTGACATTTGGGGTCACGACGGGAAATGAAGATAACGTCCGTGGACGGGTGTCTCTAACTTGTCCGGATGGGTTTGGGAAGAGCAACCTTCTCACCTCCGGTTCGGACTAGAAGGAGGCATCCCACTCCAGCTAACTTAACACAATGCAAAGTAATAAAGAGCCTTTTTCACTGAATATCCTTCAGTGGAATTCGGGGGTGCTTTTGCTCTTAGTTCAGAACATCACTCGAATTATCCCTAAGCAATCTACACCCACTATACTCCGTACATAACCCCACCTCACTCATCTTCATCTCAAAGTCTTTTAACCCTGTTAAAGAGCTCTTTAAGATCATCCATCTTACTTAACTATTCTTGTTCAATCCTGTCTTGTTTAGCTATATCACGTTAGGGATTATAATACATGAGGTAATCATGTATCATAATCATGAGGTAATAATAAATGATGATTAAAATACATGAGGTAATCTCTCTAATTAAAAAATGGTGGAGATACGTAGACGATGTCTTCTGGATTTTATCAGAAGATACGTTGAACTTGAATATAGAGAAAGTTTTTAATGACGTTGATCCTGCCATTCAATGGAATGTAAGCTACGTCGATGGGAACGGTATTATTCATCTTCTGGGTGTTCTAGTCGAAATAGACGAGTCCAAAATAACGACTACAATTTATCGGAAACCTGAAATTCCTTGGAACATCACGCTTGGAAAACTTACTCAATGCAAAATTACAAAATTTCAGCTGGAAGAGCGCTGTTTCATAGAGTTAATCTTATTTGTTCCCATCAAGATGACATCGATTTCGAAACGCAGGCAATTTGGTACAAACTGCTACAATATAGATATCCTCCAAAAGATTAGACATGCCTGAAAATAAACACTCTTATCGCATGTATCGCACGATAAAAATAAATCAAACGAACTCTTTATTTAAACGATAATGGCGAACGTCGATGATCACAAACGCATCTTTCAAGAAATCGGACACCAGGCAAAAAAAATCAAGTAATACCTTATTTGAAGAAAGGCGCGACTCTAGCTGAGATTTTTAAACGGAAACCCCGTCAAAAATTCAACTGTGGTATATGAAATCCCTTGCAAGGATTGTCCTTCATCTTACATTGAACAAACAAAACAAGGTCTAAGTACACGAATATAGCAACATAATGCAGGAATTAAGAGATGGGAACACTCGTCAGCCCTGATAAATTACATGAAATCCAAAGAATGAAATGACATGAAATTCAAATTCAATTAATTTCGATGCTGCTGGAGTGATAGAGAGATTCCCTACTTAGCCGACGCCTAATGAAAAAATCGATAAATATACGTGCCAACGCGTGCCTAATGAAAGGCAATAAGGACAATTGGATTCTGAAAATTCCGTTCTCGGCGCACGAAAAGAAACTAGCAACGTCATTAAAAACACACTGGAATTAGAAGTCAAATTTTAAATAAACTCTTATTTTTCACTCAAATTCTTCCAGGAAATATTTTCGTCATAAACTGTCTCAATTTGAAAAACATAGTTTCTGATGAGGACAACTGCGTCGTTGAAAATTTAAAGAAAATATTGTCTTAAGCTGTTTATAGAATGGATTTGGCCAGAAAACCAAATGTTTATTTTCATTCGAATATAATTCTATCTGATATTTATACAATAAATATTAATAAACTAATAAACATTTATTATAAAATTAATTCTATTCATCGTGCAGCTTGTGCAACTGTGGTAATCTCTCAATGCGTAGCATACGTATCTTGAATATCTATTATTGTATTTAACATTATACATTGAGGAGCGATGTCGCAAATACTTACTTTATTAGCTTGACACAATTTTAATTAAAACTACGAATGTTCATGATTAGTGTAATTAGAACTCGGTAAAAAGAATGTTATAATTATAATTCTCTTTAACTAAGTTATTTACAACTTTACTATTTTCTAATTGCGGTATCCATTAAAGTAGAGTTTTAACATTAAAGTAATAACGATGTTTTTATTGCGTATTAAGGATAATGACTTAAACATAAAATAAGGTTAATGGTATTGATAAATGTATTAAAATCGTTAAGAAATTTCTAAAGTTTCGTTGCTTAAAATTAATGAAAAAATATTTCATTTTTATTTCGCTTTTTAAATTTATTTTAAAATCTATTTATTTCTTCATTTAATGATCTGGTATAACAGATGAAAATAGTAACTGAAGCGCACTATTTCAACACTGAAGGGATAAATGATTTCCACTTTAGTTCACAATAACTAAATTCGCATTGTTCCTAGTTATCGTTTTCTCTTTTAAAAAGAGATAATTATTGGATAGTCGATGCAATTGAAAATTGATTTCAAAGCTCGAAATAATAAGAACTGATAAAATATAAACAAAAAAATAAAATTATAAACGATAATTACTTCTCTTTAAGTGTGCGTTTTCCTATTGATTTAACAAATGCGTTGAGATTGGAAATAAGGTTTGCCTAAATATATAATCACATGCAAACATCAAGTTTACAAACGCCGGAATGAAACGTTTCGAATCATATAAAAATTAATTTGAGTTACTATCAAATAATTAATTTATTTTAAAGTAATTAATTTGATAAATTAATAAATTAATTATAATGTTAATTAATTATAATTATCATTTATTAATTAATTATTAATTAATAAAAGTAAACTTTCCGTTACTAATATACTAATTATATTGTTGAATATAGTAATTATATTGTTGAAGTAGTATCCACTTGTGGTATCTGAAGTAGATACCCCCTTGCGGTATCTGAAGATGATGTATCTTTCCTTCTTATTTCGTCAATCTGTGAGTCTTCTCCAGCCGATCCCATCCTTACCCGAATTTTCAAATTGTAATATTACAAAATAATAAGATGAAATAATAATAAAATAATAATATTACAAAATATTAATAAATGATTAATATTAATAAATGATTATTAATCATTTATAATTATTAACAATCATTTATTGTTGAAAAAACGGCAAAAGGTCGTTATAAAAGAAATATTATATTATAAAAGAATAATAAATTATATTATTAAAAGAATAATAAAAGAATTTAATATTAATATTTTAATAAATTGACAAAATTTATAAAATATTTTGAATATTCTAAATCATCATCAGTTTCAAGAATATATAAAACAAATCGAAGCAGAGTATGGCTACATATAAAATATTTAATGGCTTACGCACGTAAATATTAAAAGATCATATGAATGAGAAAATAAATTTCCATCTTTTAGAGAGTAAAAATCAAGATAACCTTCAAACTTCACAGTGGGTAGTAAAGAGGCTATACTTTATTTTTTATTTGTACTTTTTATTTTTCTAAAATAAAAAGTACAAATAATGATAATCCAATCATTTTCAATTCTAAATTGAAAATGATTAGATTAGATAATCAGTTTTGGCCGAAATCATATACGTGCAATGGTACAAAGTAGTTTAATTTTTTTAAATAAGGTATTATATAAGCCAAATTGACAAATCGTTTGATCCAAATCATCTAATTGCAATTATTCAATAAATATTATCATCACTTGTACGAACGATTTGAATTGGCAAATCGTTCTTACAAATAATTGCTGTCACTGACCGAAATGTATACTGACAAATTAACATTGGTCAATGGATCATCGAAACTATCACCTTTTATAATTTTACGCGTTATCGCTTGTAACGGTTTTTTAACTAATAGAGGGCGATTCTTTTTGGACATGTGCTTTCAACAAATTAATCCATTATACTCGATAAATCGCACAACAGACACTGTTACATATCAATACTTTAGAAAAGAGGCCAAATACAACAAAAATCTAACAAAAATGGGGAACATAACTTTTATATTGATAGTTTTTAGATTGCAGATAAAATCAAACGTAGGTGATGTAGTTTTGTTCTTATTGATAGTTTGTGGCTAATAATTATCCATGATATTATTGAGTATTATAAAAGTAAACTTTCCGTTACTAATATACTAATTATATTGTTGAATATAGTAATTATATTGTTGAAATAGGTATCCACTTGTGGTATCTGAAGTAGATACCCCCTTGCGGTATCTGAAGATGATGTATCTTTCCTTCTTATTTCGTCAATCTGTGAGTCTTCTCCAGCCGATCCCATCCTTACCCGAATTTTCAAATTGTTGTCCACTGACTTCACATCTTTACTTACCTCCCTCTTTAACTCGTCGATCTGGAATGGAATATTCCAGTTCTTTAGAAAGCTACCATTGTTCGTCACCTACTTAAAAAGGACTATCTTGACCCATATCTTCCTTCATCTTATCGCCCAATATCAATTCTACCAACCTTATCCAAAAATCTTGAGCACCTTGTCTCAGATAAGATAACAGTTATCGCTCTTCATCGCAGATCTACCTTTCTTTGCAATCTGCTTTCCGCTCTAATCATTCCACCGAACTAGCATGTCATAAAGTATTTTCTGATCTGCTCTTCGCTCGTGACAAAGGACTGTGTAGTGTGATAATATCGCTCGATCTTTCATTTGCATTCGACATTGCCGATCACAAAATCCTTTTTTTCGTATTATCTATCATTATGGCTTATCTTCGTCCACCTTGGCTTGGTTCTCTTCGTATTTCTCCGATCGATCATTTTCCGTCCATTCTAATTCAATGTGTTCTCCTATACTTCTCTCTTGTGGTGTACCTCAAGGTTCAGTACTTGGCCCTATTCTATTTGCGTTTCTTCTCGGAGATTTATCTTTTATAACTAATAAATTCTGCTTCAGAGTAACGCAGTACGTTGATAATATACTTCTTTATTCTCACTCGTATCCTAATTCCCTAAGCCAACTTTTCATATCTTCGTTGAATTGTCTCCGTGCTCTATCATAACATCTGATTTCTTTGTGCATGTTCCTCAATCCTAACAAATATAAAGTGTTATGGATTTTACCCTCCTCCGTTCCTCTATATCCTCCTTCTCTGTATCTTCAGACCACAATTATTCCTGCTGTAAATAAACTAGTATTTCTATGTGTTTACTTTGACAAAAATCTGCATATCGATCTCGTTTTTAATATATTTAAAGTAATAATGAAAGTGGGTGAAAAAGTTGTATTTTAAAAAATCTTTCAATGCTGCAATCATCAGGAATTAAAGAAGATTTCTTTAAAGTATTGACACAAGTTTATCAGTGAAACTTTTGTTAAAACATTTGCAAACGAAATATTTTGACCTTTTCAAAATAAAACAATTTTATCCACTTTCTTTGTTACTGTAAATTTATAAAAAATCGATATTTTTAATATAATACAGCCTTAAGTAAAAAAGTTATATATTGCTATATAAAGTTATATAAAGTTTAAATTGCATTAAAAGGTTAAAATGCAACTTAAATTTATTAAAATAATTTAAAATTTTAAAAATTTATAAATATATAAAAATAAATTTATAAGACGAAAATATAAATAATAAATTAAAAATACAAATATAAATGCATATAATATTTGATTATATAATATCCTGATTATAGAATATTATTATTTAAAAACATTTATTAATAATATTAAAATAAAATATTAATATTAATATATTATATAACATTATGTAATATAATATAAAATACAATTATATAATAATTTTATATAATATCCTAATATTAATTATAATATCAGAATATTGTTTTATAATAATATTATTACAAAGTTTCCTTATTAGTATATAATACTTGATGTATTATGCGATACTTATGTTGATTTAATACCTTAGATTAAACGTTAATATTCAAATCAAATGTCGGATGTGGAAATTCGGAATATAATATATTAGTTTTACCAAAAAATACTTACATGAAACTGATCGTTTAATTGACCTACGATTAAATATACCCCATCAAAATCCATATTCGTTAGTATTTGATCGATAAGCGTATTTAATGAATCGCAAATCTAAAAAATAAACAGGTAAAAATATAGTCAAATACAGTGTACATACATCTTTCGAATCACGGCACATTGAATTTTTGATCCGTAGAACCAATTTTAAACCTAAGTAACGGAGCAAAATGTATAAATAGCAACAAATATGTAATACCTTTGTCCGAAGAAATTTTTCTCAATTGTTCTATCGAGTTCATAATTTCATCGTTCAAACCATCCTTAACAATATCGTCACTGTGAATGATTACGTAACCAAATCCCATTTTTTTGATGTACTCCAATTTGTCGACAAGTGCTGCATAATCACGAGAATATACATGACAATCAAACAAAATTTATATTAATTTTATAAATATTACAATTTCGAAATGTTAATTAGATTAAAAATTTTAAAAAATTAGCAAAATGCAGAAACAATCATGCCGCTTAAAGATGAACGAGAATCCTTTGCGCAGTAACTGCATTGCCGACAACGTTATACATGAAACAATTGAAAAGCAAATTAATTATATTTCGTTATTGCGGTTATATTTTCATTTTTTTAATAAGCGAAAAGTAAAAAGCTCATTAAGCGCAACACCAAAAAATAAGAGCAAAATTTCGAAATAGAAGAAGCTAACCTTTTATCCAGTTAGAAACTGATGCATTTTTGTCGTTCAAAAGCGGAAATGTAAACTCTTTTAAACTAAGCGCATAGCCTGTATGCTTAGTAGGCCATGCCATTTTGACAGTTTCCGGGCATGGTGGAGTGTAAACAAGAATTAAAATAGCAGCAATTAGCAAAATGCACCAGATAGCCCAGAATCCAATAAAAAGGCCAAGGCGTATTTTCTTCCAAAACGGATCAAATACCGTCAACTCTTAGACATAATAGAAAAGGAAAATTCCTTTTCTTACAAGTTGACAATTTTCCAGTTTTTAATCTCTCTGAATGTTTTTACATTCATGTAATTATGACTACCATCTTTAAGTCGATACGAAATGCTAGAGAAATAACATATTTTTTTTAATGTTATAATTTACAGTACATTACTTTGTATTTCAAATTAAAAACACTTTAATAATAATTCAATAAGGTAATAAGGTAATAAGGTAATAATTCAAAAGCCCTTTAGATTGTATATAAATAAAATGCAGAATAGACGAAATAAAACAAGCTTTGTTCAACACATTTGATTGACATAATTAGACTCTAAACTATCATTAGTTTAAATCAAAACGGTGGCCAATTAATTTTGCCAGTATAACCATTAAGATATTTAACCTTTGTCAAAGATATTACAGATTTAGCAACAAATTTAATACAAAAATTCATCCGAATTTTACAAATCCCGATAATTAAAGGTTTGCTTTTTTGACCATCTGTGTCCATAATCTAGACGACTGTCTAGATTATTCTGATGGAGATTCCTTCTAAACATGAGGAGAATGCATGTCTGGTTTAATATGACCTTAAATATATACCGTTGAATAATAACTCAGCTCCTATTTAATTAAAAATAAATTTCAAATTCTTAGTAATAATATAAAAATGTTACAAGTAATAATTAATTTATTATTAAATTAATTATTAATTATTTAATAATTAATAATTTTATTAATTAATTGATTACTACTAAAGAAATAATTTATCTTTAGTAGATTATACGCGTTCTTAAGTAATGCACGAACATTAAATGTTAATCATATAATTATACATTAAAAATAATGATGATAAATAATATATTAAAATAATATAATATTTAATATAATAAATAATAAAATTAATGTAAAAAATTAAATAAAATTAATGATGTATTAATATATAAATTAAAAATTATTACTAGTAAACAAAAAAAGCTTTAGAATCCAAATGTTTATCCTGCTAGGAATTTACCGTTCAAATACTATGTAAATATATTGTCAAATATTGTCTTTATATCGTTTCTATCTTTGTAAATGGAAAATTGTCAACAAATTATTCACTAAAAATTGTCAAAGCTATGCCATTCAATGCCAATTTCGAATATGACAAATTTCAAGAAAATTTTTATAAGTTTTTGAGTGAACAAAATAAGTTTCATTTTTATTTTATTTTTATTAAAATAAAAGTGCGTAAATTTTTTTAGCGAAAATTCTGTAATTAACTAATGCATCTAGTATTATATAATATTATAAAAATATATAATATTGTTTAAAATATTATAATACTAATATTGTAATTACAAAAATTAAATATTTTAATTTAATATTCTCTAATATTTATATATATTTTGACAATATTATATTACTCAGTAAATACATTGTATTTACTGAGTAAATTCAATGTGGAAATACAAATTTCTCGATTTAGCTAGAGAGCTTTAATTTAATTTCAATATATATCGTTTAATCAAATTAAGTTTTGAATTGACGACCTTTTGTTATTTTCAAAGCAGATAAATGCATGTTGTAATTTTGTTGATTAAAAGATATTTGATTTAATAGATTTTGATACTTTCAATTAATTTAGTTCCTGTCATTATATATTGCATTTTCTGGCATAGACTTCTTTGTAATACTTTTTTATGTATTTGCTATTTATAAATTAAAATTAAAATTAAATTTACGACACAAACCATTCTAAGTGGAATAACCTAATGTCATATTTAATTTGTGTATTAAAGTATACAAAATTTTATTTATATCACAATATTATAAATCCGATCAGCTATTCTTCGAAACAACATACCAGCGGAGCCAAATACATGCTAATGATGTATTTCCTCTGATAAAACTATCTAGTATCTTATTCTAATACAGTATATTATTTATTATCTATCCATAAAAATTTTCGCTTAAGAGTTTGAATTTATTCTTATATTATTGTGTTGATTTATATATTTTAATATTCTCTCTTTGATTTTATTTTTATTAAAGCCTCGTTTAAAATATGTATATATTAAATTATTTAAACGATTTTGAAGAAAGCCAATATCATTACATATTGTTGCAATTCTTAAAATTTCATTATTTAACGTATTATATTCAATATTATATTGTATACATGAATGCTCATGCCAACATATGTTTCTCGTAAAATATATCATCTTTATGATATAAATTAAAAGTAGTTTTAGTTGATGCTAATTCAATGCTCATATCCAGATATATACCGTCTTTATCATCAATATTGGCTTAATTAATAAGAGGGCTATCTTAAACATTCCATATTTTCGATATTAGTTAGCAATCATTAATAGACAATATACCACGTATTATAATTAAGATTATAAGCCATTAGGAGGAACTGCTTTACGGGAACAGCGTGGACTAGAGAGCGGTTCATCGAGTTCGCTTTATTCACCATTTTTAATAGCAAAAATAAATTCGCAATAGCATATATATTTTATTATTTAACATGCTCAAAAACAAGAATGATGGGTTTGTTCATATTGAACACAAATCTTATATGGTATGTATGAATGCTTATGCAAAATATACACAATTATTTAAGCATTTTACACCATACACAATTGATGATTCAATTTCAAATTTACGGTGGTTCTATGGGAAATGCTATACGATAATCCACATCGTATGTACATTTTTAAAGTATAATTGTAAATGTTGAATACATGGGTAAAAACCCGAATTTTTAATCCAGCAACAGAAGTACTGTCATACAAATTGATTGTCCTGCAGTGTTTGTTGTCCTGCGAAATTTGCCCTGTTTATTTTATCAGTTATATATTCTTGTTTCGCATTTTTCAAATTTATATTTGAGCACATATATTTTAATTTTAATATAAAATGTACTTAATCTTTAATTTTTATATTTTTTGTAAATATATTTGTTATTACAAATTTATTTAAAGATTTATGTAAATTCATTTAAAGATTTATTTAATTTTTTAATTTAAAGATCAAATTTATGCATTTTTATACGGCAAATAATTTCTATATTAATACCTTAAAATCTGATTAGATAAAGATAAATAATTAATAATTAAATAAGATTATATACAATACATATATTTATGTCAAGTTAAAATTTAAAATTAATATTTAAAATAAAAGTCAATTTTTTATGAATTGACTAATAAATAACAAACGATGTATAAAAAATAAGGATTAGAGGTAATCATATAAAATAAAATAAGTCATTTTATATGAATAGATGATAAATAATAGACGATTTATCAGAATTAGGATTGTATGTCACCAGGAGTAACTGCTTTGCTATCAGGTTTCAGCCCCTATTCCTCGACCAAAAAAAGCAGCGGGGCAGCGCTAATGGAGTATTTAATATAATTAAATTTCATCAAAGTAGCATGCAGAATAAAATTTTCATCAAAATTTCAATAGTAATTTATAATTATTAAAATATTTTATTCTTCCGAATAAACTTTATAATCTTATATAAAATCAACTTATATAAAGTTTAAATTTAAAATTGAAATTTAAAATAAAAGTCAATTTTTATGAATTGACTAATAAATAACAAACGATGTATAAGAATAAATATCAGATGTCATTAGGGAAAAATGACCTCTGATAATTAGAGTCATAATAATGACCTCATGATGATCATTCAACATCTTACGGTAAAAAATGTAAATAAATTTAATCCTACTAAAATGTCGAACAAAAAGTTTGCTTCCGCTGTGTTCAATAAAATTCAACAAAAAACAATAAATTAAGTACTGAATTTTGCATTACTTTACTAGGGAGAAACAAAAGGTAGTATTATAATATTTAAGGTAGTATTACAATATTATAATATTTAATAATATTAATAATAATATTAATACTATATAATATTTAATAATATTAATAATATTAATATTATTAAATATTTAATAATATTAATATAACAATTTTAATAATATCTAATATTATTTTAAATAGTATTTTGGTGTATGCTGGAGGGTGCTGATCCCCAGTCCGTTATAATGGAGACCAGAATTGTGGATTAGGACAATGTTATTGATCGGACATTTGGTCGTTATTGTTTTATTTATGTTTCATATTAGATTATGTTTTTGTGTGTAAAAGAATCTCTATCTATCTAGGCAGCAACATAAAATAGTATTTTGACTATAAAACATGCACTTCCGAGATGAAGAAACAAATGTCAAGAAAACGCACATTATAAAGGGTCAGAGAAACGTCATTTTTAAAGGCGAGTTCGCGAATTTTAAAAATACTATAATGATATTATTTCAAAATATTTTCCCAACAACATATTTAATTTATTCTTTTGCCTCAAAAGAAGTGTCTTCACCTAAATAAACTAAACTGTGCTAAGTTGAAATTGAATAAAAAACGATTACAATGTAACTAACATGATGTAAAGAGCTTCTTATATCAAGGTAATTTTTATTAACAAAATCATAAAATGAAAATAAATTAATCCCATTTCCAAGTTGCAACGATTGAAGTCGCTTAAAGATAAACGAGAATCCTTTGCGCAGTAACTGCATTGCCGACAACGTTATACATGAAACAATTGAAAAGCAAATTAATTATATTTCGTTATTGCGGTTATATTTTCATTTTTTTAATAAGCGAAAAGTAAAAAGCTCATTAAGCGCAACACCAAAAAATAAGAGCAAAATTTCGAAATAGAAGAAGCTAACCTTTTATCCAGTTAGAAACTGAAGCATTTTTGTCGTTCAAAAGCGGAAATGTAAACTCTTTTAAACTAAGCGCATAGCCTGTATGCTTAGTAGGCCATGCCATTTTGACAGTTTCCGGGCATGGTGGAGTGTAAACAAGAATTAAAATAGCAGCAATTAGCAAAATGCACCAGATAGCCCAGAATCCAATAAAAAGGCCAAGGCGTATTTTCTTCCAGAACGGATCGTTTTCAAATACCGATAACTCCTGGAATTAAGAAAAAAGGAAATAAGTTTATTACGCGTAAGTTGAAAAGTTGAATTATAACCTCTTTACTAAGTCCAACAAATTGCGTTCTTGATGTCGAGTCACTGAATTGAACGTTACTTGGAGATGCGCTAAAGTCGCCACCAACTGCATCGGCTAGAGCCACATTCACTATAGGATACTCTTCGTTTTTGTCAGTAGGTAAGCCCATGTTCCCTGCAGAAAATTAAAACTGGGTTCTTGCAATCTGAATTATCTCAGCGTAAAATAATCTGAAAACGAGAAAACAAATTTTTATATAGCAAATAACAACTTGCATTTTTACACGATGTTTAAGATACGTAAAATATAAAAGTTTAGTAGAATGTGAAACAGGATATAGGAGGGAGTGACATACATACGTGCGCAGCAGCAAGCGAATTAACAAATATTCAAATATCAATGTACGTTTTTTCATTATGTTATTATGTTGAGACAGAAAACGTGAAAGACAAACTCAATGAATCATGTTGAATTTCGAATGTAAAGATAGAAAGAGCATAGAGTATATAAAAATCATCAACAAATCCGGTTGCTAGAATATCTCATTCTCTGAACAAATGCAACTCAAGCAAATTACTGATTAGATTTTAATGAAATACGGGTTTCGAAATAATATTTTAATTTTATCTATCACAGTATCAATAAAATACTTCTTTAAATTATATTGACAATAAAAATGAGAATTATCAGAATTATTTTGATGGATAAATAAATTTAATATAAATACTGAAAACAAAGATTTGATAAGATTTAATTTTATTAAATTAAATAAATAATTTATAAATTATTTTATATTAATATTTTATATTTCAAACAAATAAGTATAGGATCTTTTGTACGCAAAATATTTTTTTAATTAAAAATCATTTAGTAAATCTACGATTACGAAATTTGACAGAAAATAAATTTAATTTTAAAATTGTGGTATGAGGTTAAGTATGTGATTTTTAATGGTATTATATTTTAATTCATTACGGTTCAATCATTCAAACGATAAAATATGATTTCAAAAGCAGATGTATCATAAAATATTCATAGAATTTTATTTAAATTATACAAAAGCCGAACCTTTTTAAAATCTAAACTTCATAAAAGCTTAATATATAGCACTAAAACACGAATATATTACTTGCGTATCATGGCTGAACGGGTAATTTAACCTAAATTACATATTAATTTTAAATAGCGTGTTCATAGTTTGAAATAACAAGGCGTTATTTCCTGCTCTCATGGAAAAACTATTACATGTATAAAAAGGTGGTTCGAATCCTAATTCGATCAATTTATGAAAGCAAGATTACGATCTTGCTATGGTGATAACTGAGAATGTACAGAGCTTGAAATAGCATTGAATTATCCGTTTTCATAGAAGAGTGACAATAGAGTATAGTAATACTTCCAAGCACTAATTATAAAATTCATGAATTAGCACATACAAACTAACCTTTAAATTTATATTTTTAATTGCTTGAGCAGTTTCTAATGCTAAGCAAATGGAAGGAGTAGATTAATGTTTCAACTCTTTATATGCAGCAATTGTGTTACTACCATTAATTTAGATGCAAAATGTGCATTCAATCTACCAAATATGAAACAAACATAGACCCTATCTGCTTTAAAAGGGTGTTTAGCATTTCTCAAGGTTTAAGCATATACTCAGTTTTCAGGTAAACCGATTCGAATCTGTACATGCTGTTTCGTAACAGCTATTTGCACAGCTAAACAAAAAGCAGAATGACGATATATATTCAAAGATTTCAAGAGATGAATGCACTCTCGTCAATGTAGAATACAAGAATGTAAGATTGTTCAAATTTAACTTTATTATAATTACGAATATACACTACATTTGCAAATTAATCATTTAAAATCAAGCGTTACGAAATTGCATTTCATTACGGTCGAAGCTAAATGAAGATTAACGAGTAAGTCAACGAAAGTAGATAATTTTGCTTCCAGTAGCAGCACCCAATGAGTGTTTCCTACTAACGACTGTTTTACACGATGAAGGATTAAATTTCGCTAACATATTTGATGATAAATTTAAGTGTGAATCGCGAATGGCGAAACGTTTTTAATTACTGAAAAGCGCAGGTTCGAACATTACTGAACGTCCTTTTCATTTTGATTTTTTAAATATTTTACGACGTATATTGAAACTAAACATTTGATTGTTTGTGTGTTTCACAAAAATCTCAACCTTCTCTTTCGACCACTCGACCATGAAAAAGATAATTATAAAAGTAAACGTTAAAACATCAACACGTTGCCGAGTTCAGAAGGTCAAACTTTAGAAGTTTTGAATGTTCTACTGAGAATCCAAGAAGAAACAATTAAAATGGGGCTACCTATAGAGGACTTAACTTGGAATGAGCTACATTTTCAAAAGTACTTCCAGAGAAAAGATAGAGCTTATGCAAAAGATCAAATGCTGTGGGTGGCAATGTTCTGGTAAAAAATACTTTGATACTAATTCAATACGAAAAAATTTCCATTTGATCCAAATTTTTGAAAAGGTGTTCATTCTATCCGACTTGTAAGTCACCGGTGACAACAGAAACTGTTTCTTTTAAATAAAAAAATTTGAAATAAAAAAAATTCTAAAATTTCTTTTATTTTGAATACAAAAATTCCTTAAATCTTTTATACGTGTTTGGCCAATGGCATAGTGAATATTTTTGCCAATTGCGCGTTGCGCCATTGGCGCGTCACAATAAGTATTCCGTTAATGTTATTTCACCAACAACTTCTCTAGAGTATGCCCTCAGTTTATGACCTCAGTATCTCATCTATTTATCCATTGAATTAATTATTTATCAAGGTCGATAGTTAGTGGTTCATCATAACACTAAGAAAAGGCAGTCGAGATTATCCTCTGGTGGTCATTAAGTCAGTCATCAATGACAGCCAATACGATTAACAGTTCATTAATGTTATGTACATCGGAAAGGAATAATAGAAAAAATATTTAATTGATTATTTCGTCAATTGTAGTATATAGTGATTTCGAATATTATAATATTAAATATACATATTAATTATAAATAATATATAAATATATAAGAATTCTTATAATATGTAAGAATATAGAATATAAAATATTTTATATGTAAATTCCTGTATAGGAATTGACACTAAAATTTATATTTCTTAAAATATAATATTTATATATTTATATAATATAAATATTATAGTTTTAATTGTAGTAAACTACAATTAATATTTTAATATTAAACTTTGCATCGACATTTAATTAACTTGAAAATACACAAATTTGAATTATAGATTCAATGTATCTAAAATTACAAAGTTTGAATTATTGTAATTTGCATTAACGAATCTGTAAATGTCATATACCATATGACCTTTACAAAGGTCATATCAAATGCGTTTAATTTATTAATACACATACGAATTTTACTTGTACAAGTATACGATGATAATTGTATACTCAATTATTTGTGTATATACCAAAATTATTATATTGTATAATATAATCATTTTTAAATTATTATAAAAATGTACAATAAAAAATAATGGTTTATTTTATAAATTAATTAAAAGTTTAATGATTTATTAAAATTAATGATAATCTATAATAATCAAAGTTGACAAAATAATTAGAAATCAATTTAAAAATAGTTTTAATTAATTTAGTTTTTATTATAGTTTTATAATAGTTTAAATTGATGTCAATTTAATATATATTATATCATATATTATAGTTAAAACACATCATCAATGTATCGAAATATAATATTTCATATTTCAAATTTTATATTTATATATAAATATTATATAACATTTATATTTATATTTTCTTAAAATATTAATATTTCTTTATATTGAAATATGTAATCTTTACGATATAAATTAAAATTAGTTTAAATTTAATTTAATGTTTACGTTTAGAAATATACTTTCTTTATCATTAATAATGGTTTTATTCAGAATGAGCCTACCTGGATAAATTTGTTCGCTTATTGAATAAAAATTGCTAGAATTAAATACACATATATCATCAATATATCGAAATAATATATTTCATATCTTTGTATAATTTAGATTTAGTTTTTAAACAGTTATGAACAAATTCATATTCTATAAATCTTAAAAATAAATAGACTATAATTGGGCTACTATTACTCCTATTAGAACACCTTTTATTTGTTTGATTTATCTTTTGTTTGTTTGATTTATTTGTTTTTATTTGATTATTATTTTATGTATTATATTTTATATTATATGGTATGCATGAATGCTCATACAAAAATGTTTCTTGTAAATTTAAATATGTCATCTTTACGATATAAATTAATAGTAGTTTTAATTGATGTCAATTTAATATATATTATATCAAATATTAGAGTTAAAACACATAATCAATGTACCGAAATATGAAATTTCATATCTTTAAATAATTAAGATTTATTTTTTACACAGTTATTAACAAATTCATATTATATAAAGCTTAGAAATAAGTCAGCAATAATGGGGCCACTGTTACCTCCCATTAACTGATATGATCTATAACTCATATCAGCTAACCGATCTGAGCATTTTATAATGTTTTATATTATCTGTGTATTTTATAAAGCATATACCGTATGTAATATTTAAAAATATAAAATATTCAATATGTAAATCCCTATCTACGGATGATAACTAAAACAGAGGCACTGGTCGAAGTTCATCTCAAAAAGTGTTAATTCAACTTTTGTTTCTTCAATATGCTAAGTAAAAATTATATATCAAATCTTATACACAATATTATACACAAATCTTATATCGATAGGTGCTAGCTTTATTGAACTGTGAATAAATCAAATCAGCTAACTGAGTCTACGTATATTAAATTATTTATAAATCAAAAACAATTGAATAATTATAAATAATTTAATATTTTTTTATAAGATTTCATATAACTTATATCTGTAATTGAGGATAACGTGGTGGACTGGAATTAAGGATAACGTGGATCATTAAAATACATTTTCACTAAGAGTAGTTCATATTTCCCACTGGTGGTTGTACCACAAATTAAATCTTAAATCTCTCAACACTCCTTGATCAAAAATGTGCCTTAATCAAAAATGCAGAAAATAGAATATAATATATTCTCAGTGCTAAATGTGGACGGATCTACTTACAGGTCCTCCAATAAAAAAGCACAAATCAGTACTGTACACTGAATAATCTGTTTAGTAACAGCTTATGCGGCGTTGATATAAGCTAGAAGCAGATAAGTGTTGAATGCAGAGCGGATGTGTAGATAAAAGTTCGGTGGTAGATGTCTGGAGAAAGGAGGTAGAGTAAACTTAAAATAAGAGGACATGAACAGTGAAGGTCAAGGTTAGCGATGCAGATACGAAGTGAATATGCTGTGAAACTTGGATTTGGTTCCTCCAGATGACATCAATTCTTTATTCGAATACAGCGTATATTATTTATTAGTCAATTCATAAATCAGATCAGGTAACTGAGTCTACGTATATTAAATTATTTATAAATTAAACATAATGATAAATAAAAATAAAATCATAAATAATTAAATAATTAAATAATTTTTTATAAGTCAAGTAAAAAGGAGTTTGCGTCTTCACGGATTTAAGCTTGGCCAGTGTGCGTAAAAAAGGCATCGTAGCGGAACCTATACCGCCAGATGATGTAAAAATTACAGGAATAAAAACGGCACGCTCTACATCCGTTATCCGCTTTTCGTATTTTGAACGTTTGCGTTGCTCGTAATAGTCGAAAGCGCTTGAAGGTTCACTCTGACACAATATGGTATGACGATTGAAGATATAAACGTCCATAAACGTTCGCTCATACCGTGACCCAGCAAGACCGACGCAGCTGACATCTAATTGAGCTTCGTACTCTATGCATGTAGTGGCTCTTTGAAAAATTATACCGGAATCTATTAGATGTAATTTAGGCTCATTTCAACATTAGAGCACACGGTTGATAGCTCATGCCCAAGAAGATCTCTCACTGCATTATGTCTTAATATCGGAAGTCCACCGCGTTTGCATGATAGAAGGTGATACAACTTGTTCGATCCACCGCAAGTGCTAGCATATTGTAGGACATTTAGTGGATCAAAAACGTATCAAACCGCTTGGGAATTCATGCGGAGTAAGAAGTTCACATTCTGAAACAATAGGTAAAGCACTAAGTCACGATAACGCTCCGTCTGTCTTGGAAAATTTTAGGGATTGTCGAATATGTGTCAGAAGTTCATCCGAAACAACTTCTAAACGTGAAGTAAATAATTCGATTCGATTTTTGGAAATCGAATAAGTCGTTAATAATAATTTATTTAAAGTAGCAAATTCATGCCAACTGCACGCTTACAAGTCCTCTTACTAAAAACTCACAGCAAAAGTCAGATGAATTTGTTAAATTGTTTAAATGTGACCGGATTTGGGGTTCGAAACATGGCATTAAGGTTGATTGGCGTATATGAATGGGCAGATGATTTAATGAGAGAGAAGCAGCCGCAAGGAAGGAGCGGAAGCCAAAAGAAGTAAAGTAGTTTGAGACATGTTAACCAAAGGAATTATAGGAACGCAAGTAACAGTAAACAGGACGAGAATTATCAAGAAAAGGAAGGTTGAGAAATGAAGAGGTATGAAAAGTTACAAGGCGGAAAGCAATGAGAAGAAGACAATTTGAACACGAGAATAAATGGTGGGCAAATCGGATAAGCAAGATGGTGATATGTATGATCAAAACGACGAAGACGGAGGAGAATTCGGACGGCTGCGTTTACGATGCGTTGTAATGGAAGAAGAGTCGATAAATATCTTAATATTCTTATTTATATAATCTATGAATATAAATTTAATACATTTAAGATATTAAGATATTAAGATATCAAGATATAAAAAATCTGAGAATACTAAGATATTTTACTAATTACATTTAATTTACATAAAAATCAGTTAAATAACTTAATTAATTTATAAAAGAATCCTAATTAAGAAATCCCAATATAAAAATATACTGTGATAAATGACACGGATCCATGCTATGTTGGGGTGGCCCTGCTTTTTTGGAATGACCTTTAGTGTGTTATAAAAAAGCCTGATAAAAAAATACCTATATAAAAATATACTGTGATATATGACACGGATTGATACTATGAAGGGTTGACCCGAATCTCTTTTATATCTGCAAATCGGTTGAACAGATATGCAGATATAAAACTCCTAACACTGAAAATCGTTTTTAAGATTACAATATTGATTATAAAATGGATTAAAATAAGATAATCAGGATCAAGTATTATCTCGAATATAACTTTGCATAAAAATATAACGACCAGGCGGCGAATATGCCAACGCTTGTTACAACGCAGGATTACCTTTAACTGTAGAGAGATTACGTGGAAGGTTGCTGTCGACGAGATAGTTACATATTAAAATGCTTTTGTGAAATCAAGCGAAGCAAAATTAGCTTATTTAAATGTCAATCTCACCATTCGTATATGTCGAGCAGTTAAAAGTCTACGTAGATACTCAACAATTTGTGAATATTCAGCAGCGTCTTAAAAGATCGCTGACATGTAGAATATATGTCACGACTTAAGCAACAAATTGTCGAAATTGAAAACACGTCTACAAGTAACAATACGTATATCACAAAACGGTGATCGTAAAAACTTTCCTGTTGTAAATTGTAAAAAAAACAGTATGCATCGTATCCTTAAGATGTCAAAATATTAAAGCTGTTAAAAATCGTAAATTAAATTCTATACCAAAAAATAAGGTTGTCATTTACCAATACTACTGATAAGAGTTTATAAAGATTCAAACACTTTATTCTTGTAAACAATACGTACAAATAGACTGTCGAACAGACATATTTCAAACTGTAAAATTCAGACAATATGAATTAAAAAACAGATGGTTTGGGTTTGTTTTTCATTAACTCGATATACATCGAAGCTTTAGTATTTATACAAATTAGATAACGTCACACCGAGCGGTTTTATACCAAATTTAGCAATTAAATAACAAATTAATAGATACTGACATTTCTAGAAATACAATCTATAATTTGCGAATAAAATCAATTCTCTCAGCAGCAAAGAAAATAACAATTATCATTGATTATCAAAGTTCAATGTTCTACGCTGTATTTCAAATACCTGTCTTAAATTTATAACCAGCTGCACGAAAGACTAATGCCGATTATGAACATCAAATGTAGAGATGTTCATTTACTATGCATCATACGTTTAATTACTATAATCATAACTTTGAAATTAAGTAGCAAACATAATATATGACACTATTTTGATAGTAAATTGCAAAATAGGTAGGTACTCAAATTGAAGTTAAAGCTTTCTCTGTTTGAAAAACGGTAGGCTTTCAAATTGAAGGCTGCACCTTCCTTTACTAACGCTGATTTAATTTGAAATCATAAGAAATGATTTCAATTAAATTTGCAAAATGTAAGACGAATGTCTTTCATTAAATCTAATTGCCAATAAAAGCAAACGAGTCGAGTGATCATCAACCAGCATTAATTGGACTGGAATGTGAAACGTAGGTATTGGATTTGTAGCTGAATTATTTTAATAAAAGATTAGATAAAATTGCTAAATTTTGATGACGACAAAGATTTATTAATTTTTTGTATAAAATCAATTTTATATTAAACAGTTTAATATATTTATATTAAACTGTTTAAATTTAAAAAATGTAAATATCTTAATCTTAAAAAAGATTTTTTACAACCCAGTCAAGATAAAATCCAATGTTTTAAAATAGCAATATCACTTTTATATAGAGTTGATTAAAATCATTGCAGATTTTCTATTAATTTTCTTTGATTAAATCAAATCAGCTAAATGAATCTACACATTTCTTATTATTTATAAAATAAAAATAATAATAAATAAAAATTAAATGATAGATAATAATAAATAATTAATAATTGTAATATAAGAATTTATATAATTTATATAAAGTAAAAATTTTAAATTGGCATTTAAAATAAAAGTCAATTTTTATTAATTGATTAATAAATAACAGACGATGTATCAGAATAAAGATTATAGGTAATCAGGAGGAACTTCTATGTTATCAGGTTTTGGCCACTATTCTATAACCCAGCATAGCAGCGGGCCAAATAAATGTCAATGATGTATTTCCTATTATGTAATGTGATTATTTAAAGTTATATTATTCTAACACAAAGTATATAATTTACTATCAATCCATAAAAAATAATAGTAAATTGATATTATAATTCTAAACCGGTTTTGTATAACCGGTTTATAAGATACTAGGTTATAATTTTTAGAATTATGATAGCTACATTTTAAAATTTAAACAGTTTAAATTGATTTTTAATCATATTTTGAGGATTTATATATTTTACCATTTTTTGATTTGTTTTATTTTGTAAAAATTGAAATATTTTTAATATTTTAAAATCTTAAAATGCTCTATTTCAAACAAAATGTTTGTAACTAAAGATCTTAAAATGTTCTAGTTCAAAATGTTTGTAACTAAAGATTTTTAAGAACAGGTTTATTTTCAGTTCAGTATGAATTCATATCTTATAAAGATTAAAATAATTAACATAATAATTAAATAATAATTTAATAACATAATAATTAAATAATTATAACATAATAATTAAATTATATTATGATATATTATGCACAATAATAAATTATAGCGTAGTTAGAAAGGAATTTTTATTGTTTATTACTTTGCTGATTCGATAAAATAGATAATTAATTAGCATCAATTAATCAAATAACATCATTCAATAAAATACTTAAACGTATGCAACAATAAATATATTATACATTCGGATGACCTGTCCATTTATAATTGTCCATCAATTTATTATTCGTTTTTAATAAACTTTCTAAACCATCTACACGTTTTTGCTTATTTAGTCACTTAAACTCTATTTTATCCCTTTCACACTATTTAATCCCATACGCTCCCTTTAATTATTTTACCGTCTTTAACCCAATTTACCTCATTTTTTCATTTGCTTCACTCTTTTCTCACTTTATATCTTTTCTCACTTTAGATGGAACATTAAGGGAGTAGAGATAGTTAAGGGTGCAAGGGAGAATGAGTTAAAGTTGGTAAATAAAATAAAGAAATGGTTTTAAATAAGGATTAAAAACTGATAAAATAAGGTACATTATTAAATGTGAATTAAATGAATCCAACTATTCTGCGCCTGTTCTTCTCAACTGCGGTGTACCACAAGGATCTGTTCTAGGGCTGCTTCTTTTCACCCTTCTTGGAAATTTATTTTCCATAGTGGTCCCTTTCGGCTTTGAAGTTATTCAGTACGCTGACGATATAGTAATAAATGCATCATGCACACACATCTGCATCAAACCTCGCTTCCGATACATCGTATTGCCTCTCTGCTATTCACGCATATCTTTGCTCAATCCGTATGTTTTTAAACAACGAGAAATCTAACATGATGTGGATAACACCGCGCCACTTATACACCCTCGATTTTCCAGTATGCATACACAATTTTCGTCTACCAGAAGTGTATATCATGACAATCCTCGGTGTCCCTTTTGACAATAATCTCTCGTTTCTGCATTTCATTCGTAGCAAGATCAGTTCATGCTCCCTCATACTCCGTGACATCCGAAGTGTCCTAGAAACCTCGACGTCAAATCGACAGCTATTTTAATCTCCAGCCTTTTCATGCCTCGTCTAGAATATTGCTTAGGTCTTCTCGTAAACTGTCCAGCATATCAATTTCACTATCTACAAAGGATTCTGCACATGGCTGCCAGGGTCATCTTCCGCCTTCGCAAGTACGACCACATCTCCAACACCCTTCGCATCCTTAACTGGCTCGACATTCCGAGCCGCATAACCTCTCAAATTCTCACACTCGCATAGCAAATCAAATTCCGGCACAACCCTCCTTATCTATATCTTCCTGATAGCGCATCCTATATGACGACTGGTCTATCTCTAAGAACTCATCGCTCCTACTCGTTTTTCGTCCCTCGTTACAACGGTAATCACGGATATCGTGCGTTCACCATCGCTGCACTACGCCTTTGGAAAAAACTTCCTCGAGACACAAAATCATTGACGTCGCTTAAACACTTCAAAACTTCCTTGATCGCCATACTTCTTGCAAACAAACTAAAATAACACTTTCAGCCGCAATTAATTCAATAACTCTACATACAAGTTCAAACATTCATCGGACGTTAACTTGTCTTTTAATTTTTATAGTGGGTCTGTAAGTGGTTCTATTCACCACAAATGCCACTCTAAATAAATTCTATTCTATTCTAAATGAAGCATATGTGATGATATGCTTAAAAACATGATTAAAATCATTGTAGATTTTAGATAAACCTATTATTTCTGATATTTTTATAAAAATTAATTTTGTTTATCAAATTCTTCCAGATATGAAAATTGTTTTTGTTTTATCTAAAAACCGAATATCATTGTCAAAACAGATTTTGAATAAAAATACAATTTATTTCTAGAACCAAAGTATAGAGATTCCAAAAATGTAAAAAACAAATAGGCCTCACGATATTGATTATTTGCGTAAATCCAATTATTAAAGTTTGATTAAATTAATTTTTAAAAGTGATGAATAATCATGCCCTCTGATTTCTGGCGGAAGTGTATTACTGGGAAAACAATGCCCGCGTGTCAATAATGACATGTTAATAGAACAAATCAGATAACTTAACTGAGTCTACATGTTTTGCTGTATAGATTTAATGTATGGAACTGTTTTATCTTCTTAAAAAGTATTTTTATGAACCACATTCAATTATATTTTATTTTAAAATTATTTATAATTTATATACAAAAACAATATATTTAGTATTATTTAATGAAAATTTATCTTTACAGTTTAATTTTTGTTTTGAAAGATATAAAAAAGTAAATTTAATTGAAAATCAAAAAATTAAATTTGATTACTTTAAAATCCTTAATTTGAATTCCAAATTAAGGATACATAATTTAATAATAAAATATTTATTTTTATATAATATTTAATGATTCAATTAGTAACAATATAGTTTTAGAAAAAGGTAATTCGATCACTGCCAGAATTAGTTTTTTAATGCTGGATAAGAATCATAGATTTTTATCCAGCATGATATCGCTTAGCGTCATCGTTGATGACGCTTTCTTTATCTTAAACTTAGAATTATCACCTAGCATAAATTACATGGTGAACACCTTAAATAGTAAAGATAAGCGAGTTAAATGAACTAATCAATTAATGAAATTAATTTTCTGATGAGAAAATTATTAGAAAACACACTTTGGAAACCAGTTTATCGCGAAGACGGTTATCCCGATTGTATGGAGAATTTTATTAGAAAGGTCATATTACCTCAGAGTTTAAATATTTGCTCAGTATAGAAATCTATTTACAAGTGAAATAAATACTATCAACTATAAATAAATGCTAATTATCCACTTCGCACTATGTCGAAAGCCTTTCACAATGTCAAAGGAATTTCTTCCAATATTAAATCAAAGTGTAGTGATGCGAATATGTAAAGATTCCATATATATAAATGAAACAGCAAATGCCCTACACCAACATAAATTTATTCAAAATTGGATGGAAGAGAAAAGACTGGTTCCGTTTACTCGAGCCCACCAAAATTAGCATATTTATTTAAGATTAAGTCCAAACAGAATTGGATAGGAAACATCTATACATTCAAATGTGAAACCTGCTCACTACATTATGTAGGATAAACGGGAATAGCATGGGATATAAGAGCAAATAAACATGCTCTTTAGCAGACTTTACTCTGAAATTAAATCCTCGAATGATAACTGGACAATTTTTACTACCACCTAATGGTTAAATAGACATTGTTTACAACTGACTGCTTTTTGTACGACTTAAAATAGATTTTATTTTCAGAATGATAATCCTTGATAATGGTGTACCCACGTGTCACCTAGATATTGCATCTAAATTGTGAAATAAATAATAATGTCTATTCGTCTTGTTTAAAATCTAATGATAATTGGGGTCAGCTATTAACATAGATAATTATTTTTCTGAATGTTCCGTTAATGAAAACCTCAAAAATATGCCGACTTCTTATACAACTTTAAAATTTTTACATGTGATCAAATCGCAAACCACAAATAAATGATTGTATTCAATATCTTATTACATTCAGAAAAGCCCCTATTGCACCCAGAAATACTAAATTATTAATGCGACTACATAGTCCTTATTAGGATACGCAAACAGCTGCGATGAGGCAATTTTGGCTGATGAGTGTGCTACAGTTCTCGGTATTAGATCATCGAAGAGTGATAAGCCATTTGATAGTAGTTATTGGTAATATTCAGACATTGATCAACGGATGTGAGTAGCGACAAACTGCTCGGCTCGCAGATTAGCACCACCAACATTGTATATAGGAAGAGCATATTAACTGAGAGTATCAGCATCTTATGTAGCATCATCAGAAAATTAAAAGTAATATTATGTAGGTAATTTCTTCGGTAATTTACTGAAGATGCCAACAGAAGTAAGCGAAATATCAAGAAATTTCATCTGTTCATTGCTCCAATACTTCTTTACCACTTAATTATTTATCTAAGGGATAATATGTTGATTTAATTTAAAATCAGTAATGATTTCAATTAAATAAGTAAATTATAATTTAATTCCTTATAATTACATTCTTTAAAATTTTATTTTTATAAGGTAATTATATTCTTTATATTTTTTTCTTTATAATTTAATTATTATAAAGAAATTAGATACTTTATATTTAAACTAATCATTAATCTCCATCAAAAATAAAACGTTCCACGAAGAATAGTTAAACGAAACAATTTAAGAAATTCAAATCTTTAAATTCAAAAATACATTGAACCAGTTAAAACTATAATTTTTATCGAAAAATAGTTTAACGAAACAATTTAAGAAATTAATTCTTTATTTCGAAAATACATCGACCCCGTTAAAAATAGTTTTTAACAAAGAATAGTTATACGAAAGTCTATAAAAATTAATTTCTTTATAATTTATTATAAAGAAATTAAATTCTATATATTTAACTCAATCATTAATCATTTTAATTTCGTTAAAAATAAAATTTGTAACGAAAAATAATATAATTATTAAACTAATTACTACAGAAATAATGATTAATCATTTAATTAATTAATTATATTAATTAAAAAATTAATATAATTAATATTAATACAAATATATATTTGTATTATAAATATATAATAAAAAAGTATATAAAATATTATAAATAAATAAAAAAGTATTTTAACGTTGTTAAGTGGCCTCTGACGATTATTTAATATATTACATTATACAAACTAATATTATCTAAATTTTATGAGGTTAGAACATTATAAAAGTGTTGGTTTTACCACATAATATTTATATTTACACAATCTATTTTCGGTTGATTTGAAATATTTAAATTTAATAATTATTAGATTATTATTAATTAAACAAGTATTAGAATTAAACAATTATTAGATTTTGACATTTGATTTCATCAGAAGTTTGTAGAATATTTTGTTAATCGTAAATTTTAGGTAATTGAAAATTATTAGGTAATATTTGTTTTTAAATAAATTTAATCTAGAGTTTGTTGTCAACAATTAGTTTTTAAATTTTCAAATTTATTGTAATTAATAATTACAATAAATTAATAATTAATAAATTAAATTAATTTAATTAATAAATTAAATTAATAATTTGATATTTGCTTTGTTATAGAAAACGAAAATATGATTTTAAACATTCTCTAATAATCAACCTTAAGATTTATAGTATTCGACATGCTTTGGATTTGTAGGCTTGTAGATTTTGCGTTTTGATAAATTTACCAGCCATCCTGGTTCCAGTCCGTAAAATATCTGTCTTGGATCTTTACGGGGATTCGCTTCAAGATCCAGATTTATGTGTTCATAACCGAATTTCTGGGCTAGTGCATATTTAGCATCATCAATATCATTGGGATTGCTTAGGTATCCTCTATTAAATGGATCAATATAGTAATCTAATACACTTAAAGGAGGTAAACCACAAAGTGGAACTGGCTTTCCAGATTCAAACCACTTTTTAGGATTGATAATTGCCTGTAGGCTCTGAAAATCGTAATATCTACTTAATATGGATCCACCATTCCTTTCAATAGCTGCAATACATGATTCACTTGATACCTTCTGAACTTCAATGTTAATCTTGGCCTTGAAGCAATTTGATCCCTTAAAGATATCTCAAAGAGAAACATACAAGTAAAAGCATTTAAATAATCATATAGAAGGCATAAAGGTTCAGAAATATGTGCAAATACCTAAATACTTAAATAGTTGAAAATGACATATAAATCTATAATCAGCTAAGCAGCCACGAAAGAATTGACAAAACGGTACGGCTTGCAATACTTCGATTTCGAGTTCTATGTATGTTTTGACTTGCCTCGGGCCGGTCATTTTCTACATCCACCATTGGAAACTACCCGGCACTGATGAGTCATAAACGATGACCAAACGGTACCAGTTACCGTTTCGTCGATTCTTTCGTGGTTGCGAAACTGATTAGAAACTACTTTCCATGGAATCCTCTTAATTCTCATACATTTACAGCTATTCGTTATTACATTACCTTTAAAATTTATCATCACAAACATTTCGTTGTTGCTTTTATATATACGGAACTTAAAAACATAATATAGAGATATTAAAGGTGAAAACATTAATTACTAATAATAAATTAAAAATTAATTCTAATTTAAAACATTAATTAATTTGATTAATGTTAATTTAATCTACGATATAATCTCGTGTAAAAATCTTAGAGTGTGTAAAAACTGGATAATATTTTTAAAATTACCTTAACGTTACATATTTCAGAGTAAGGTCTGCTATATTTCTTGAAATGATCCTATCCTCATTGAGGCTAATGTAAATTGACTCTGTTATTTTCCTTTGACATGTAAAAGCCTCAACTTTTAAGGTTATTATGAGAGATATATCTAGAATATGATTGCATTTTATCAATGCTATGACACTACACAATTTAATTTGGATTTGTTTAATAGAGCATTCTTACTGGTTGTTTTATGTTCATTTGCTCTTATATCCCATGCTATTCCCGTTTATCCTACATAATGCAGTGAGCAGGTTTCACATTTGAATGTATAGATGTTTCCTATCCAATTCGGTTTTGACTTAATCTTAAATAAATTTGCTAATTTTGGTGGGCTCGAGTAAACGGAACCAGTCTTTTCTCTTCCATCCAATTTTAAATAAATTTATGTTGGTGTAGGGCATTTGCTGTTTCATTTATATATATGGAATCTTTACATATTCGCATCACTACACTTTGATTTAATATTGGAAGAAATTCCTTTGACATTGTGAAAGGCTTTCGACATAATGCGAAGTGGATAATTAGCATTTATTTATAGTTGATAGTATTTATCCCACTTATCCGTAAGTGGGATAAATTACGGGTAATGCTTATCCGTAATTTATATGGTTATGTCACTTTGTCAGGAAAAGTGACATGAATTATAAAAATTGTCAAATTACGAATGAGAAATAAGATCTTATTGATCTTATCTTAACAAATAAGATCATTCATTGTAAGTGGCAGCATGAAAAGCAGTGATCCGTCTAGCGATCACACACATAGGGTAGGTTTCTAAAAGATCGTTAGAATATGATCCCCTACCGAAAGTAATATAAAACAGTGTATATCTACACCACTGGAGCAGCCATACAAGTAGATGTAGCGTTGAATCAAGAGACAGGCGTCCTGAGTCTAAAGAAAATTAACAGCAGTGTACGGAGAAAGCAGATAATAAAGATCGAAACGTGAAATGTAGGTCTGGGTCAGCAGCTGATGAGACTCACCCAGACTGATTAGTAGTGTCCTGCTGTATCAAAAATAATATCAATACCTGTGAGGATAATATCGTGCCACAATCATAAGAATTTCTGCTCACAGATACATTCAAGTTAAATTAAAACAACAGTATTTCAAAATTTACAATACTCAAATCAAGATTATACTGCTTCGTTGTTTCAACCATTAGATCGTCTTCATCTCCAGCAACATCAGCCGACAAATCAACAACCAAACCAAACTCAAGAACATCTTTATGCATCCGAACTTGTACAAATGCAGACATTGGGATTCCATAGCCGTGATACTAATCTGGAAGAGCTTGCTGCATCTATGGGGGACGCAAAAATGGCTGTGGAACGTAATGAAGATTTTGATTGATTGACTATAGTTTTAATTGATGTATATAATTAAAATATTAATTCATTGTTGTATATTTAATACATAACACTCAAATATTTTTCTTATAAATTTTACCACAATTTAATCAAATCACTAAAATGTTTCTATTTAATTTCAGTTCAATTTAAATTTACTAATGTAACAAAGATAAAAATACATGAGATTCCCAAAGGGAAACTGAAATCATTTTTGTATTTACTATTTCCAAGACAGTCTTATTATTACCAAGGATTTTAATTAGCTGGCCTTGACATTAAAAGTTTAAAAACTTAGCAGGAAGAAACCATGCCTTTCTTTCGTACGAAAATTTCTATTATGCGGAGGTTACCTAGTAAAGATAAGGTGGTATATAAGGCAGCCAACAATCCCGGATGATAAACATATTTGTGTCAAATTTAATCAAAATATGAGATAAAGTAAACTTAAATTGAAATCGTATAAACTTAAGCGATGCTAACGATGACGCCAAACGTCGGGATAAATGAAGTAATGATGTAGGCCGCGAGCATTTGTATTTTGCGTATCTATATTCGAATAAAAATATTATGTAAAATTCTAAGATCAAATCAAAAGCAAACAAGTGCACGTGATCAATCAATTTAAAAACAACATTAAAAATTTTGTTTTGACAATAAGTAAGGTCAAATGACGTAATGAGTTCAACTGCTGGCACATTTTGGTTTGATAACTTCTACAAATAATAGTTGTACCTGAAGAGCTTAAATAAATAAACGTGTAGCTGTATATGACTCAGAATAGATCATTATTCGTAGCTGCTCAGTTCAGTCGATCAGTAAATGCAATATTTTGATTGTAACCCCATTTGTAGTTAATTAGGTTACTAATGTGAAAAAAACACTATTTTAATTTACAAGAAATTATCTTCTTATTCTTCGCCTTTTCCTGGCAGGCCGGGGTCGGCGGCTTTGATAAGTCTTCTCCATACTTCTCGGTTTTGTGCTAGAGCTGGCGCTAGGTCGCATGTATTCAGATCTTCATGGATTGTATCCATCCATCTTTTCTTAGGGCAGCCACGAGGTCGTACGCCTTGAACGATTGGCTCGGCTCGGCATACTGCTGTTTTGTCAGCCCTGTGAATGTGTCCGAATCATCGTAGTCGATGTTCCCTCGCCTTGGGGTTTATTTGCGTTACACCGAAAAAATGGCGGATGTTGGTATTCGGAATCTTATCTAGGCGTGTTACTCCATAGGACCTGCGCAGCATATTCATCTCCATGGTGTGCAATTTTCTTTTGGCGTCTGAATTTGATGGCCAGCATTCTGTGGCGTACAATGCAACCGGTCTCACAACTGTTTTGTAGATTTTGGCTTTAAGCTTTAGTGGCATTCGTCGGTCACATAATATTCCTGAAAGGCTTCGCCATTTTAGCCAAGCTGCGTTAAGGCGGCCCTTTACATCTTTATTTATAGTACCATCCGATGAGAGGTAGGACCCCAGGTATTTGAAGGTAGTACACTTTTCGAGTGGCTGCCCGTTGATCTCGATGGAGCCAGGTGTTTGATATCCCAACTCAAGATACGCAGTTTTACCAATGTTCAGCCGCAGCCCGTACTGTGATAGGCGATCAGACCAGTTTTGGACTTGCTGTTTCAGGTTTTCGCGTGTTTGGGTAGCAAGCATAACATCGTCTGCATATAAGAGGGTCCACGGGACATCGTTGTACAGTTTATAAGTAATCGTATCTATACATAAGATGAATAGCAGGGGTGACAGGCTACTGCCCTGATGTACGCCAACCGTGATCGGATATGGTTGAGAATCGCCGGTAGCGCAGCGTACTATGCTGGTTGTGTCCGAGTACATCAGTTTAATCCAGTCAACGTACTCCTCTAGGACACCGTGTTGTCGCATGGAGTACCAGATAAGAAAATGTGGCACCCGATCAAAAGCCTTCTCCAAATCAAGGAAGGCCATATGTAAACTCTGCTGCTTTCCTCGGTGATTTTCCATCAATATCCTTGCTGCTTGTATGGCATCTGTGGTTGATACATTTTTGACAAAGCCACACTGGTTAACGGCGATATTAGTCAGAACCCTTAGTCTTTTGTCCAGGACATGCTCAAAGATTTTCATTGTGTGGAATAATAACCGAATAGGGCGATAATAGCTACAGCTAGCAATGTCACCCTTCTGTTTCCAGATGGGGATTGTAAACGAGCTTTTCCATGCTTTAGGTACTTCGTGCTGTAGAACTATTTTGTTGAAAAGATGCGTGGGAAAAGCTATGCCCGCAAGTCCGGTGAGTTTCCAAACCTCGCCAGGAAATCCATCTGGTCCAGTAGCTTTTCCGTTTTTCATCTTTCTTACTGACTCAGCTACTTCTGCGGTTGTGATCTCCGGGACTGGTCCAGAGGTGCATATACCCATAGGTAGATCAGGATGGGGGAATTCTATGTTACATATTTCGTTGTAATGTTCGCGCCATCTGTCCTGAATTTCTCTATCATCTCGCAGTATAGTTCCATCTTTACTCTTGATTTGGGCAAAGTGAATGATGTCTTTGGCGGCATTTGATCGAGACCTTGCAAGGCGATATATATCACATTCACCTTCGGGGGACTCTAGATTATTGTACAGGTCTGCGATGTAATTATTTTTGCTCTCTGCCACTTTCGTTTTGGCAATCCTATTTTGTATACGGTAACGTTCTTTATCGTCTGAGAGCTGAGACAGTTTCCACTTTTTATATGCGTCCTTTTTATCTCGTACAGCTTGTCGGACCTCTTCATTCCAGAACCACGTTTGTTTGTCAATAAACTTTCGACCTGGCTTGGTGACACCGAGGATTGGTTGCGCTGCGTTGGATATATTTCGGACGGCAGATTCCTAACACTTGTTTACATCCTCTGTTAATGATGTGGTCTGGATAGCCAAATGGAGAGCAGGGGTTAGTTTATCTCCGCATTCTCGATGTTTCCACCACTTAATATGCACATGTTTAGTCGTTGGGAGTCTGTTAATTGGCGTTGGTATTAGGGTATCCATTACCAGTGGGAGGTGTTGACTAGCAACTGGTTCGAAGGGAATCACTTTGGTGTTCTTGACTAGTTTAAGATCGGTTCGGCGGCATGCCCAAAAATCGATCTGCGTCTTGTGGTTTCCACTGGAGTACGTGACTAGGTGAGAGTTTCGTTTGGCGAAGAAAGTATTGCACAGTGCAAGGTCTTGTGCTTGCGCCCAGTCAAGGATCCTTGCTTTATCTTCATTAAGAGTTCCGATACCCAGGCCACCGTGGTTTCGTTGGAACGAAGGATGTTTGGAGCCGACATGGCCGTTTAGGTCTCCGCCTACGAAGACAATTTCATCTTCCTTGACAGATTGGGTCGCGTCACTGAGTCTTTGCCAAAAATCGTCCTTTTCTTCGTCATAGCAACCTTGTTGAGGAGCATATGCTGAGATTATTACTACTCTGCGTGTTTTGATATCTAACGCAACTAACATAATGCGGTCTGAGATTCGTTGTATCGCTATAATAGATTGTTGCAAGTGCTCAGATAATATGATCCCGACTCCATTTCGTCCTTTGATAGTGCCGTGGTAATAAAGCTTATACCCATCGCCGATCTCTTTCGCTTTGTAACCTTTCCATTTAGTTTCCTGAACAACTGCAATATCGACATTGCGTTGTTTGAGGTTGGCAGCTAATTCTTTGCTTTATCCGTTAGTGTACCGATGTTTAGTGACATTAGACGTAGGTTTCGAGGTTGGACTTGCTTCTTTATCCGACTTCGTCCGTGAGTCGGTAACCCTTTGATATTTGTCACGTCATGCGAGATATGGCGCGCGTCGCTTGCAGGGGACGCCCTAGTAACGTAGTTTGAGGTTAGTATACTTTTCATTTTGTTTGTGGTTGGAGCGGAATTTTTACGAATGGATGCCCTTCCTAGAAATTATCTGAAATTATTTACAAGAAATTATCAGCGCCAATTATTTTAGATGCACAGGAGGTGTATCTAAAAAAAATACATGTATATCTATTACGGAAAAAATCGATTATATTAGTCTTTATAATTTAATTTTTTTATAATTTATTCTTTATAAAGAAATTATATTTTTTATAGTCAAATTAATCATTAGCCCCAGTAAAAATATAATTGTTTATAGATAAATATAATCCGTTAGAGATTATTTCATTAAACTATTCTTCGTTAAAAACTATATTTTTAACCGGGTCGATGTATTTTTGAATTTAAAGAATATAATTTCTTTAATTGTTTCGTTAAACTATTTTTCGATAAAAACTATATTTTTAACGGGTCCGACGTGGTTTTGAATTTAAAGAATATAATTTCTTATTTAAATTCTTTATATTCAAGTATTCATTAGCGCCGTTAAAAATATAGTTTTTTACGAAGAATAGTTTAATGAAATAATCTCTAACGGATTACATTTATCTATAAACAATTATATTTTTTACTGGGGCTAATGATTAATTTGACAAAAAGAATATTATTTCTTAAATTATTTCGTTAAATAATTATATTATTTAAATTATATTTTTTATAGTCAAATTAATCATTAGCCCCAGTAAAAATATAATTGTTTATAGATAAATATAATCCGTTAGAGATTATTTCATTAAACTATTCTTCGTTAAAAACTATATTTTTAACCGGGTCGATGTATTTTTGAATTTAAAGAATATAATTTCTTTAATTGTTTCGTTAAACTATTTTTCGATAAAAACTATATTTTTAACGGGTCCGACGTGGTTTTGAATTTAAAGAATATAATTTCTTATTTAAATTCTTTATATTCAAGTATTCTAATATTTAATCTCTAACGGATTATATTTATCTATAAACAATTATATTTTTTACTGGGGCTAATGATTAATTTGACTATAAAAAATATAATTTAAATAATATAATTATTTAACGAAATAATTTAAGAAATAATATTCTTTTTGTCAAATTAATCATTAGCCCCAGTAAAAAAATAATTTTCAGCAAAGAATAGTTTAATAAAATAATTTAAAAAATTATATTCTATATATTCAAATAAATCAAATTAATCATTAATTCAGGGCTATAATTAATCATTTATCACAGCGCCGTTAAAAATAAAATTTTTATCGAAGAATAATTTAACGAAATAATTTAAGAAATTCAAATCTTTAAATTCAAAAATACATCGAACCAGTTAAAACTATAATTTTTAACGAAGAGTAGTTTAACGAAACAATGTAAAAAATTAATTCTTTATTCCAAAAATACATCGACCCGGTTAAAAATATAGTTTTTAACGAAGAATAGTTTAATGAAATAATCTCTAACGGATTATATTTATCTATAAACAATTATATTTTTACTGGGGCTAATGATTAATTTGACTATAAAAAATATAATTTCTTTATAAAGAATAAATTATAAAAATATTAAATTATAAAGACTATAATATAATCGATTTTTTATATTTTATAATGGAAAATCCGTTATATAATAGATAAAGTATTACTTATTTTTATAATTTTTTAGTTTATAAAATTTTATTCGAATAGGTCGTAATTATATTCACGACCTCAATATAATGGAATATATGCCACTTGGGTTGACTTTATAAACGAAACTTATACGTCTCAAAGTTTACAATTAAGAATTTAATTCTAATCAAATTTAATTCAATTTATTAAGTTATTTAAATGTAATAAAATTTAATAATTAATTACTAATTTAATATTTAACAAAATAACGTTAATTACAATTGATCAATCGGTAAGATTTATTTGGTATCACTTTTCTCTGGAATTATAATTATTCCTGTTATATTTAAAAATTCTTAATAATAAATTGCTATAATTTTAATCTCGATTCTATTATCGAAAGTAAATTAGATTGAAATCTATTTAAAAGATATTCAGGTATAGCCTAAAACCTTTGCTGCCAAAGACTGTAGAACTAAAATACATTATTCTGAGTGGGATTAGGAAAATGGAACTAAAACCTATTTAGTGTCATTACCCCTAACTAAATAAGAATAATACATTTAGTTCCATTAATAATAATAATCCATTTAGTTCTGAATATTTGTTATAGTTTCTCGGTTTTGAAAGCGTTTTCTGACCTTAACTCGCATAATGTACCGATAGAGGATTAATCATAACGGCCTTAACTTATCACCGTTGAATAATGCCATCTTAGCGAAATTATAATCCAACCCGTATTAACATTTGTAATTTTTAAAAATCCACATACCTCATCGGTTAATATGATTCCATAATAGTTATCAGATAACTTCATGTTAACATGACCAGTGTTACAAATATCAGCTAAATCTATGGGCAATGATCTGTCTTTAAAGTGGCCTAGATCAATGAGTCTTTGCAGCACCAATAATGATATTTCGTAATAACGACGGGCTACACTATAATTACGAAAAATCAAAATTAAAAATGATATCTTCCAAATTTATTAATTGAAACAAATTTATTAATCAAATTAATCAATAAATAATTAAAAATTAATCAATTAATTTTTGCAAATTTATTAATCAAAGCTTATTCATTGACGCACACCTATTTACATTTCAAATCATTTTAGCAATGATAAACTTGACTAATCTTTTAAAATAGTTAATCTTTATTAAAATATTGATACTCAGAAATTACTTATTTTATAAAAAATATATTTTGACTTTCAGTAACTGTCCTATACCGTGTCGTTTATATTATAATCAACAAAAACAACTTAGATCCAATTATATTATAGCAATTATTATGATCGTGTCACTATAACTTTGGTTTATTATATCGATTAACATTTTCTAATTCCATAACTGCTCAATAAGTTAAAAATAGCTTATCTTGATTCATTTTTAATAACATATAAATATCAGCTATTTTTAATCGTTCGACAGTTACGGAGCGACTAGTCTGAAATTGTAGAGAATATTTAGAAGTATTTTTAACTGTTGATTTAGTTTCTTACTGTTCATTAACTTATCAATAACAATAACTAGACATACTAATTAAAATAATGAACTGTTTCGATCAAAAGGTAAATATTCAGGGTTTGTTCAGGGGTTGTTTCGCAAGTCATCCGGACAAATCTCACAAGATAGAACTAAGTAATAAGGGTGATTAATAAAAAGGGTTCGCAATCGTAAAGTACACTCGAAGTACACATATTCATATAAAATAGTTAATAGTCATAGTTATATTATATTCTTATATAATATACAATATTATGTATTATTCATTAAAAAAATATTTAAATTAGTTATTAAAAAGTTAATAATGTCATATTTATAATATTATGTATTATTCATTATTAAAAACCCTTATTGCCAATTGAAATATTAATTAATATTAATGAATAATATTAATATTGATGAAATATTAATTAATATTAATTAATTGTAAATTAGATTAATTCTAAGTATTGCCACATCTAATTTTAGAACGTTCAAAACGTTATGAAACTCTTCAACATTAGCAAAAAAAATGGTTAAAAGTAGAAATGACAGTGCTCAAACATAAATGAATGTTGATTAAAGAAAAACGCAAATATACCTATGCCCTTCATAATAGGGTTCTTTTGGTATTCGAAGATAAAATGGAGTCATTGACCATTTAGAAGTACCCGGCAAAGTTACTGGAACAGCCTCCTTTCTATTGATTTTCTAAACTAATTAACAGGTCAAATAGGATGTTAATTTTTAAAAATTTATTGCTATTAAGTAATTTTGTTACTTATATTATTCATATATTTATTTATATATTTATATATTTATTTATATTATTATTTATATTATTATACATTTATATTTATATTGCTTTCTATTACCAGTATTTCTAAATAATACTATTTTAATACTATTTTAACATAGAAACAGCTCATTCTTGTCGGTTTAAAGCTCATTTTATGATCCTTAAACGTATAAGTTATCATATTTACAATTATCTTGTAATCTTTAAATACATTAGAAATTATTTAATTTAAAAAATATTATATCAAATATTTAAAAACAACCTTTATCTACTTAGATCTCGTACTTAATACACAAACAGAATGTCTAAGGATTTTTATCGACTGATAAAATTAAAAGGTCAAAAATTTAAAAATTCAAAATAAACATTTTTATTGGTCAGTTATCAAAATAAATATAGCAAAATAAATTAAAATTAAAGCTAAATAAATTAAAATTAAAAAATATGTATTCAATAATTAAAATATTTATCTTAATAGATATGATATACTTTAAAAATATTAATTTATAATCAACATTAATAATTAAAAATAATAATTTATCATTTGTATACGAACTAATATCTTTTAAGGATATTGAGTTGAAACAATTCTTATTACAATCCAATTATTATAACCAAAAAGTTATCTTACACAATGTTGTCGTATTAAACAAGTAAATTAGTAATAATTAGTAATAATAAGTAAATTAGTAATAATAAGTAAATTAGTAATTAGTAATTTTCTGAAGATGCTAACAGTAGTTAGCGAAATATCAAAAAAATTTCTTATTTCTTTGATCCAGCTCCAATAATTCTTTATCAATAATGGATCCTTATCAACTATTTAAAATCAGTTATAGTTTAATAATTTACCTTTCGACTTTTGTCAATATTATAGGAAAGTTTTTGCATCATTGAAAGCTTTAGTGGAGCAAGTTCTCGCACGCATTTTAATCTTCCAATGCCACTCTTACATTTAGCGATTTTGGAAGTCATATCTTAAACTAATAAACGTGTAATAAAGGAAACGTACATACATAATCTGAAATACAAGTTATTTTTAAAAATTACGAAGAGTCAAAAAAATTGTTAAGAAAACTTTTTCGAAGCCAAACATCGAAAATTGCTAGAAATGAGAACGATTGGACAGTTAATGTCGGATAATCTGTTCGGGTTAAATGTTGAGCATATTTATAATCCAAAACCTCCTTAAATTCTTTCGGATCAGCCGTGTCATAAGTACAGTGTTTTGATTTTGATCGTGAATTTTTTTGTTTTTAGAAAATGGAATTATATAATCACTTTATGAAATACATTAATTAAAATGACACGATTCCGATCAATTTGGCTTAATGATGTATATAAAACAAAATAAAAATACACTATATATACAAATATATATACTAAAATACTATTTTATACTATTTTATATACTAATTTTATATACTATTTACTAACCATACTATAAAAATATACTAAAATACACTATATACTATATATTTTATATATACTATATATACACTATATATACACTATATATACACTATAGAGTGTAACACATATCTTAATCGGTATGGTTTAAATATATAAAATGTTTAAACATTTTATAAAATGTTTAAATATATTGGCTACAAAACAAGGTATATTACTGTAGTAAATTACTTGATATAATTATTTCATTAATATGGGTAATTATTTGTAATTTGTAAATGCGATAATTAAAAATAGTAAAACACTATTTAATCAAAATCAAATTGTCTTGTCATTTTATAAAAACGAGAAATTTTCTTCTTTTTCACTGATGTTTTTACTATTCCGAATCTTCGAGAAACGGCGTGAGACAGTAATCAATTATCGCTACATTAAAACGACAATTAATAGACTTATTTCAGAATTTACATGCTAAAATAATATCCCGATTAGATTAAATATCAGAAAGAAATAATTAAATATCAGAAAGAAAAATCCAAAGACTTTTCTTAGCTTGTTACTGAGACAAAAAAAATAATTCAATTAATGATTATGTAGCTCATGTTGTATTCCACTATATACGATATAGTGGAATATAGTGTCAATTAAACACTATATTTATACACTCCATATTTATAACCGCCAAATAAAACATAGTTGATAAATCTGAAGTTTAATGATTTTAATTCATTGATACTATTATATTCCACTATATATTCCTCTATTTCATTGACATTATATTCAACTATAAGGGATATATACGAAAACGGAAATTTTAGCAGAAATAAAAAATAATTTTTAAGAAAATAATACAGCATACTGATATTTACAAAAATATTTTTCGTATTAATATATCATTATTGATATATTTATATATTGACATATTGATATATTAATATATTAATGCATTGATATATTAATATAATTAAGACAGGACGTGTTAAGACTGCAAGTATGAATAATAATTTATTTAACGTGTCAAATGCGTGCCAGCTGCACGCTTACAAGTCCACAGCTAACAAAAAAGCAAACGTCAAGCAGAAAAATTAATTAAATTGTTAAAATGGGATTGGATTTGGTGTTTGAAGGAGGGCAGGGATGTTGATAAGGGTATTTGAATGGACAGATGATTCCACAAGAGATGATCAGCCGCAAGGAAGGAGCGGAAGCCAAAAGAAGTAAAGTAGTTTGTGACATGTAAAATAAGGGAATTATAGGAACGCAAGTAACAGCAAACAGGACGATAATTATCAAGAAAAATATATTGAGAAAAGAAGAGGTATGAAAAGTTACAAGGCGGAAAGCAATGAGAAGACAATTTTGAACACGACGATAAATGGTGGGCAAATCGGATAAGCAAGATGGTGATATGTATGATCAAACCGACGAAGATGGATGAGAATTCGGACGTCTGCGTTGACGATACGTTGTAGTGGAATAAGAGTGGATATAGGTGAGTTGGAAAATAAACTAAGACAGTAATCAAGTCTTGAGAAAATGAGAGAAGATATGAGAGTCATACAAGAAAGACAATTGATCAATCTACGAATTTGATGAATGTTACGGAGAATCAATGTAGATGAGCATACTTTATCTCTAACGAAAGGTTTAAGTGAAAGTTAGTTTTCGAAATGGAAGCATAGGAAAACGAGATAATCAACGATAGGAAGAATTGTAAAATTTAATGATACGGAGGGGTGTTCTAAGCCGAGGCGTCGAGGAAGGATCCACATAATTTTAGATTTATCAGGATTCAAAGAAAGGCGAAGGGAAAAACTATGATTGAAACTTGAGGCAAGACAGTTGGAAGCAGAAACACTAAGATCATGAATACAATAATCAGGTGCGTGAGCATAGATGATAATGTCATAAGTATATTGCATTACATGTAAATTAAATATATAAGAAATCGAAAACAAGTCATCGAGAAGAGAGAAAGCATAGGGCCTAATACGAAGCCTTGGGGCACACCGGACGAGATTGAAGAAATATTGGCAAGAGAAGAGTTAGTACAGACGCGAAATGTACGTTTGATTATGCTACAGCGGGTAAAATCAAGCTGCAATAGGTAAAATCAAGCTGCTGGGTATTTCAATACCTTAATATCGATAACACGAAAAATCAAAAGCGGCTTGTTATTTAATTTCACAAATAAACTGTTTAAAAATTTTAATTCTTCGTTCATATAAATCTAAGCAAAAGATATTTGTAAATGTATATATGACAAGTTGGATAGTTGCCTAATAATGTTGTACGTCAAAATTTTATCGAGCTAATTGTATTTGTTCTAATTTGCGCTATTGAACGCAGCACTATTAACATTTACGACAACATGAGCAAAAACGAGAGTATACGAAATAGACAATCAAAATGACCTTTGATAAAAGTAAAAGCTTGTATTTTAAAAGTATACGCTTTAAATACGGGAAATATAATAAGAACATTAGGTTTTTCTATATATAAATAAAACTTCCGTTTTGTAGATATTAACTATATATATTATATATTACTAGATATTTAAATATCTTAAAAATAAAGAAAATAAATAATATATATATTTTAAGATATAATTTATATTTTTAAAATAAATAAATAGTTAAAAGTAGTAAGACAGCAATAAGACATGTCATTATCTTATAATATAAAATAATGACCATTATTAATTATCAAACGAATAAAATAATATCTTATCATGCAAAGATTGACGTGCCAGCGTATTATTGTATAACTGATAAACTCGCCTAGATAATATAATAAATTTCAGAGAATCATCAATACCCACATTCATTTTTGGATGAAATACAGTGGAAAAATTACGTAAAAATGGAAAAAAGTCACATGTCGGAGCCTTCAATGGTCAGCAAATTTTAGCTCAATTCGCAGCAAAATGATGAAGGAAATAAGGTTAATACTTTAACTTATTCTGATTGTCTAACTCATGGGGAACTTCCTCCAATCCCCAAATTGTATAATCTAATTGTTATCAAGCTTCTACAACCGATTGATAGAAAAAATCTATTCAATAACTTTTTGAAAGGTTTTGCCGCTTTTTACAATAAAAGACTTATTTTCAACTGTGTAAATACTATGAAGCAGAAATTAAGATATCATTTGCTACTTCTGACTTAGCAGAGGTATACGTGAAATTTTTCAATGACTCCTTTTTTAAGATGGCTACCATTTCACACAAATCTATTTTGACGACGTTAAAAGTTAACAATTTTCCTCCGTTCATTTCTAAATAAGACATTACTTTGCTGGAAAGTGAGATTTTTTAAGATTACAGCCGTGCGATCTATAATTGGGAAGAAAGGATTTCCTATTCAAATTGCTTTCTGTAATATATCGGTTGAGGTCGCTCAGATCATGACATCCACGAATACTACCCCCTTTATTGGATATAACTTACAGTTCTCTCTGGCAGAGACAGATTCCCTGTTATGACACACTGCAATAAATGTCACAACTGGGGGGGGCGTTGGGCCTCTAGCTGTGTCATAACCCAGAGATGTAGGGTATGTGGATCTTCAGCTCACTCCGGAAACTGTGTTTAAAGGGCAAATTGATCCAACAGCGGGGGGGAGCATCCCGCGTGGTCTAAGGAGTGTAATCACTTCAAACATTATCAAAAGAGGCATATATGCCTAAAGTCCAAGCCGGCCTCTTTCAGTGAGTCTATATCAATCGCCTCAGAAATCAAGCCGTCTAACCATGAAATTCTCATGATTATAGACGATAAATTGCAGGCCTCATAGGCCCATTTTTAAAATCTGGTAGTAACTTTGATATATCGACTTTCTGAATTTCTCAGTTTTCCCCTATTGGAAATGTTAAGGCCTCTAAGAAGAAGTTTCCTAATTCAAAGAAAATGTCTGGAAATCTCAGCTCATTCCACCCTTGAAACTGATCTGTAAAAGCTTAGTTGGGCCATATTAAATAAAAAGAAAATGAAGATAATGTGCGTGGGCAAATGTCTTCATCTGTTGGGACGAGAGGTGGAAATGGCGACCTTTTCGCCTCTGCTCCCGACTTGGCGGGAAGGCGTCCCACTCTGGTTAAATCAACGCAATGGGAAGTAATAAAGTGCCTTTTACACTGAATATCCTTTTGAGGAATTCGGAAGGTGCATCCGCCATTAGCCTTCAATTTGGTAGAGATGCAGTTGCTATAGTCCTTCTGGCGACGCAATCTATCCGTCTATCCCAAGGCATTGTTCATTTATTCCAAAGCATATCTACAACCACTTCACTTCGTACATAACCCCCTCCTTACTCTTTTTTATCTCAAGGGCTTTCAACCCTAGTTAAATGCTCCTTAAGCTCTTCCGTCTTACTTAACTTATCGTGTCCTACCATGTCTTGCTTAGTTACAACACTTGTCAAGAACAGTAAAGGCATCAGCCTAGATAATGTCTACGTCCGGCCGGAGGAGATTCACAAGAACCGTGACCTCCGAATCGTATTTTAGGTAGCGGCTACGACATCTTACTCGGTGACTTCAACGACATAACTGGTCGTTGGATTAACGCAGCACTCCGTAGAGCCTGGAACGATTATCTTATTCGCAAACCATCATCCCCTACATTTCATTGCTCAACAACAAACTTACTCCTCGACATTTTAATGTTAGAAAAGACGTGGTTGTTAAAACCCATATGCACTGAGCAGTCGCGCCAACAACTGACCACCTCTCATGACCTAATACGCTGGCGGATAGATGAAGATACGTTGCTTAGAAGAAGGTTTCACTTTGATTCAATTAGAGTGGCCTTATTTCAGGCAGCTATCTAACTCTATCCCAGGAAAGGGAATGATAGTTTGACCGAATTTAATTCCTACCTCTCTCTGCAAGCTACCGGGATATTTTCGACTACCTACAAAAGTCGCATTTACAGTCCCACCCTAAACTCAAGGTCCTAGCTAAAATGCTACGTCTTCCCAATCTTTCTGCTTCCTCCAGACATACTCTCCCGAATGAATAGTACAGTTCTAGATATAGGCTCCAGTGGAGTAGGAACAGGACGCGTATTACTCGTCTTAGTCCCTATCAGGCTTCCTTCTGGAAGATATTTAAGGAGAAATTTGTCAGCCGGCGGGAGAGGGCATCGGGTGGGATTTGTAGCGTAGGCCTTGATCGAGTTTTGCAGAAGTCACGAGCCCTACAATGAAGCCTACAATGGAGCATAACTATGGAGCCAAGCTTTCTTCCCAACAAATCCCGCCTCGGGGTGACTTCAGGAGCAGGGATTTATCCGTTGCGAATAACCTTAACTCCTGGGGCCCACTTCCGGGCACCTACAAAACCATCGCTCCACTCCCTTCTCGGATTTGTCAGCTTTTGACAGCCGATCAGAGAAGAGAAGTGGCCATCACAAGTAGTATCAGAAATCAACCGTTTATTTTTAAGATTAAAAGATCAGTTATCCACATTCAATCTTATTTTAAACTCCGATAAATTGCAGGTTGTAGTCTTCCATGGAGCCTCTTGCCACCAAAAAGAAGCTTAACAGACTAGCACTCTCTGCACTCTCCTCCATTTCGCAGCCTCAACCTCTCCATACCTTCACAAGTCGAGTAAAATATATGAGGTTCACCATTACGGTAAACTAGTCGGTGAAAGCTGACCAAGATAGACTTAAACGTATCCTGAAGAAAGCTAGGTTTGCCCTAAAAGGGATCAACATTTGTCATTGAATGGGAAAGCAGCAGTGAGCCTTTGGCGGTACTTTGACTATCTCAGGATTAGTCTTCTTATCTAGAGGACGTCCCTCAGAGCAAATACTAAGGTTTTTCAAGCTCTTCATCTCGAGATTACCTACCACAGTCTGCCTCGACTGAATTCTTAGGGAGGTTAGAGATCCTGAATGGTTCAGTCGGAAGACGGCGTGATGGTGCGGCGGTGGGGGGGGCTCAGATTCCTCTGAACCTGAGGCTTTGAGAGAGTTAGTAAAGACAGTTGGAAGTCGTCGGCAAGAGTTTTGAATTGTGAACCACTTGACGCTATTTTTGTAGTTTTGTTTTCTTATCGGTTGTATTATCTTATAAAACCCTTATTTATTTACAATGAACATATTTTACAAAAAAAATGAAAACAATTTAATCTAGCGTACTAAAACTAAATTATTAATAAATAAGGTCGAAAAGAGCTGGATTCAAAATGAGCATGAGTGATGGTTGTTGAAATACCAATAGTCATGATATATCTACAATGAATGATTTTCTCTTGTATTAATTTGTATTTTGTGAGTGGTCAAAACAGCCTTATGGGTAGTATGACCTGTAATATATGTAATATTTTGTTGACTATTGTCGATATTTCATTTCTTCTTTGTTATTATTCTTATTGATTTGTTGTTCAATGCTCAATTACTATTTTTGTGTATTTGTCATTTATTCTTTTAACTTATCACCCAGTGATTTTTATTGTTTATTGAACATAACGAGAAAGATCATTGACCATATTGACCGTGGGATTTATTCAATGTATCGATACAGTGGAAAATTATCCTTAATTGGCTCTATAAGTGAAATTTTATGGCACAAATCATGATTTTCTACAAAGAATTACCCACGCTAAGTAACTTATTTAAAATTAAACTTTGGTAAAGACAGTGTAACAAGATTCAATAATTAAACGACAAACTGTAGACATTGAACATGATATTGTCACAGCATAAATACATGCTGAAGAACGAGTGGTAATATAGCTGCTCTATACCATATAGTATCAAATATATAACAATAAAATAGTTTCAAAACACTGTAATTTTATTAAATTAATTGCTTTAGAGAAAAGCTCAGAAGGCTTTCTTCATTTCAGATATGAAGATTTTAACGGATAATTATTTACTAAATAATTACCGATAACGTGTTTTGTTTTCGTATTTTGAAGTTTGCTGATTTCCTTAATTTACTTTTTTTTGTCAGAGTAATTTTACTGATGAACGCTGGTTCAGAGAAAATTATTTAAACAGCGGTTTAGGAGCTGAGAAACATTGAAAATATTTCACTATATGATGCCAGCAGTATGTCTCTTAATTTTTATTTTCCACGCTGTAAGCGATCGACAATTTACATAAAAAAATATTTTTTAAGTGGCAAATGCGTGCTGGCGCACGCCTACATGATCACGAAAAAAGACAAAAAATATCTAAATCATGTGTCGAGAAGGTGGGTACGGAGGCATTATTTGAATGCGATAAATAAGGGAGCGCGGCGGACGTCGAGTGGGAGCTGATTCCAGGCGAGAGGAGCGGCGACGAGGAAGGATCGGAAACCGTAGTTTGAGGTTGATGAATCAAAATAAACACGAAAAGAACGGTCGGATAGATATGAGGCAAACCATGCGAAGGAGGAGAAAGAAAAGCAGTAATCATAACGAAGGATAGACAGGAGGATGGAGTGGTCGACGATTCCGAAGGAGGAGGAGAGGTCGAGAGAGATGAGAACACTATATATAGCATAAAAATGATTTATTTTAACGTGGCAAATGCATGCCAGCGCACGCTTACATGACCACAACAAACCAAAAACGTAAATCATGTGTCGAGACGGTGTGAATGGAGGAGGTGTTTGAATGGGATAAAGGAGGGAGCGCCGCGGATGTCGAGAGGGAGCTGATTTCAGATGAGGGTGCGGGGACGAGGAAGGATCAAAAACCGTAGTTTTTAGAGTAATTGGGAATGGAGTAAGAATAATGACAGGAACGCGGCGGTAGATAGGTTGGGCGAGTGTCGTCTAAGAAAGGGAAGTTGACGAACGATGAGGAGCCAACAGCGATGAGACGAATAGTGACAAGAGGAAGGCGGAGTGGGATGAGGATTTGAATGGTGGAACAAGACATCTTCCGCTGCAGAAAATAGGGATAGGATGAAAAGTTGTGAATCTAAATAAACACGAAAAGAGCGGTCGGATAGATATGAGGCAAACCATGCGATGATGAGAAAGAAAATCCGTAATCATAACGAAGGAGAGACATGAGGATGGAGTGGTCGAGGATGCCGACGCGGAGGAGAGGTCGAGAGAGATGAGAACACTATATAGAGCATAAAAAAGATTTATTTTAACGTGACAAATGCGTGCCAGCGCACGCTTACATGACCACAACAAAACAACAATGTAAATCATGTGTCGAGAAGGCGTGAACGGATGAGGTGTTTGAATGTAATAAAGGAGGGAGCGCGGCGGACGTCGAGAGAGAGTTGATTCCAGGTGAGTGGGGCGACGACGAGGAAGGATCTGAGACCGTAGTTGTTGGAATAATTGGGATCGTGGAGTAAGAGGGTATGACGGGAACGCAGCGATAGCGAGGTGGGGCGAGTGCCGTCTAAGAAAGAAAGGTTGATGAACGATAGCGAGCCGACATTGATGAGACGAAAAGTTACGAGAAGAAGGCGGAGTTTAATGCGGATGTGGATGGTGAGCCTGGAGAGTTGGGCAAGATATGTGGATATGTGGTCAAAGCGACGGAGACGAAAGAGCACTGGAACGGCGGAGTTGATTATGCCTTGTAAGGGTAGGATGATGGATTGTGGAGAATTTGAAAAAAGGCTGAGGCAGTAATCGATTTTAGGAAAGAGAAGCGATGAAAGTAGAAACATACAGGAACGGAATTCGATAAGGGTGCGATACGGCGGATGTCGCAGAGAATTTAGTTAGAGTAGCGGACCTTGTCACGTACGAAGGGTTTAAGGGAAAGGTGATAATCGAAATGGAAGCATAAGAAAGTGAGATTGTGGACAATGGGAATGATCGATGAGGCAAAAGATACAGTAGAAGGAGATATGTTTGGTTTACGGGGGAAATCCACATTATTTTTGACTTGTCGAAGTTTAGAACGAGATAAAGATTGGAGAGACGTTCGTAGATAGAAGAAAGACAGTTGAAGGCAGAAATGCCGATATCTGCAGGAGCATGAACATAGATGAGGATGTCATCGGCGTATTGCATGACGTTAAAGGAAAAAGGTTTGATAAACGGAGAGAGATCGCCGAGCAGAAGAGAGAAAAGCATGGGATCTAGGACTGAACCTTTAGGGAACCCGCAATAAATAGGGATGGGAGGATGATTAATTAGAACAGACGCGAAAGGAACGGTCGGATAGATATGAGGCAAACCATGCTACGGAGGAAGAAGAAACGCCGTAATCATAACGAAGGCGAGAAAGGAGGACGGAGTGGTCGACAATGTCGAAGGCGGTGGAGAGGTCTAGGGAGATGAGAACACTATATGGAGCCTTGTCTCGAGAAATGAGTAAGTGGTTGTAAACTTTCATGCAGGCGATTTCTGTGGAGGGATTAGAGCGGAAAGCGGATTGGAAAGGAGGGTACAGACTGGATGAGGAGAGATAAGCGTTGATCTGTATTAGGAACAGGCGTTCTAAGAGTTTAGAAAGAGTAGGAAGTAGTGAGATGATGCGATAGCTAGAAGGAAGGGAGGGGTCGAGCGATTGTTTCTTTAGTAGGGAACGAACGATAATGGATTTCCAGTGTGAAGAGAAAATACGACTGTGGATGGACGAGTTAAACAAGGTTTGTAGAAAAGGGGATATTGATGAGCATATGGATTTAAGTATGTGGGTAGGCAGGGGATCGGCAGGTGAGGTTTTGCTGGGCAAGGACATGAGAACAGATGAGACTTCGGAAGGTGAGACAGGGAGAAGATGAAAGAGATCCGGGAAAATGAGGCTAGCGGGGCAGAGTGAGATAGAATGGAGATCGGGGTGTGAGAGAGCAACGTGGATACTTCGGTCTTTAGAAATGACAATTAATCATGGGGATTGATGTTGCACGGCGAAGAGGAGCGAGCAAGGATTGAGTTAAAAGTATGCCGGAGAGTTTTAGAGTTGAATAAAGTGCTGATTTTATGCTGCCAGAAGGAGTTGCATTTGGTACGTAGTAGGTGTAGATGAGACCGCCGATGAGCAAGATGGGGATCACGGAAAGACGGAGTGATCGAGCGGAAATCACGTCTGAGAGAGCGGAGTTAGACTAGAAAAGCATAACGGAGTCGACGCTTTGAGAGTAGGCACTGGATGTCAAACCATGGGGCACGGTGCAAGCTACGGTGTGTGTGAGGCTTGAAGGGCAAGAGAAGATCGAGAATTGATTAAAGAAAGGCGAGATCGTGAGGAGAGAAATATGTTATTGTGGGATAGGATAGAGACGATTTAAGTAAGGCGGAGCGGAGAATGGAGAGGTCTGCAAAATGATCGGAGACAGCGATGATGCCGAGTGCCCCACCAAGTATATGTGTGGGGGCAGTGGAGATTAGTTTGTAATTGTAGTTGGATAGAATGTTGATGAACCGGATGGAATCCGTGGAAGAGGGGCTGTCTAGGCGGATATTGAAGTCGCCAATAATGAGTGAAGGGATTGAGGACAAAGAACAATTAGAAAGGAGGTCAGCGAGTTCGGTAAAAAATAAGGATGTGGGAACTGATGAACCAGAACGGTATACAATAGCGAGTGAAATGAGGCTATAGCTAGAAGGAAGAAAGGGGTCGAGCGATTGTTACTTTAGTAGGGGACGAACGATTACGGATTTCTAGTGTGAAGGGAAGATACGACTGTGGATGGACGAGTTAAACAAGGTTGTGAGAAAATGGGATATTGATGAACATATGGATTTAAGTATGTGGGTAGGCAGGGGATCGGCAGGTGAGGTTATCGAATTAGAAGAACGACAAGTGAGAAGTTCAAAATAGCAAGGACTGAAAGGGAAGTAATTTCGGGCATAGACGCATGGTGACGGGCGAATGCGACAATGCCGTCATGATTAGATAATTTAGAAGGGGATGAGCATTGGGCACGAGCGGATTCGACTAGTGAGCAACCGGCAGAGAGCAAATGGCGGATGGAGAGATCGTCAGTATCGGAGTGCCAGGATTCGGTGAGGCAGAAGAGATCGATGAATTCCTTAGTGAATAGGATGGTGATGAGATCGGATTTATTGAGAATAGTTCTAGTGTTGAGAAGGCCGAGGCGAAACCGTGTGTAGTGGTGATAGGGGCTAGTGGAGAAGACACATAGGGGAGATGTAGCGCCATTGAATTTTTGGACTAGTGTGGACAACTTGAAAATTTCCGTTTATGTTTCGGATCGAGAGAGATGTTTCACCGTTTTCCTGGCGACGGCGTTTTTTCGATGCGGGCAAATGAGAATTGAGCGATTTCGGAGTGGGTGCTATCGGGGAAAATGCGAACGGCTGAAGTGGACATGAGTTTAATTCGTTGGGAGAGGACAGAAGACGCGTGGAAGCAATGCTTGAAAATAATTTATAGAAGAGGAGGCTGGGAAGGATTAGATTGAGAAGATTTATTTAGGTGGATGAATGCGACAGGAGAGATGTTGATAAAAAATGATGGTTTATCCACAGAAACAAGAGACGAGAGTATGGATCTGAATGCGGATACATCGTGGTCGAGACGTGCTTGTGGAGATAAAGAGGTGGAAGGAGTTATATTAGTAACAGTGACGCAATAATCGCGAGAAGAATCGCGTTTCCGAGAGAAGGACGAGTAACGTGAGTTGGAGAGATCACGATAGGAGAGCTGGGAGTTGAGGATATTAAGGGAGTATGTTTAACTGCGAAAGACATAGAGGATTTGGATAATTGAGAGGGTAGTGAGCGATGTGAGAAAAGGTTATGAGTGGAAGGATTGTGGAGGTTGGTGGAGGTGATTTTGATTGATAGATGTGGTTATTGAGAAACGATACAGAAGTGAAGATACGGAGGTGTCGGGAAGTGAAGACATGGGATTCGAAGTGCATGTGGTGGCATGATCAATGGGTTGACAAAGGATATCAGAAACGACTGGATTGATTTGATTGGACACGTTGGAGGTTGGTATGTCCTTATGGGAGAGGTCGCGTATGAGTTTGTTGGCACAAAATCCGCATAGGAAGTCTTCTTTAGACTTACTGCGTCTTCCAACACCAATAAATTGCTGCATCTCCTCCATATTCTGTCATTTTCCTCAAACTGTAGCCGTCTCCTTTTTATTACCGCTTCTCTTCTCTGGAAAAAACTGTCCTCTGACATCAGATAAACCGTCTCTTTTTCATCCATCGAATACAAACGACTCTTTTTCCCTTAATAATTGATTTCAAATTTTCACATTCTTTCAAACTTTTTTACACTCGCCCACACATCAACATCAAATTTCGTTCTTTGTTTATATTTTTGTTGCTAAGCTGTAAATTTGAAATTTAGTAGACTTAGAAGAGATAAATTCACAATAGCCACATATTAAACCTGTATTCTACCAGTATATCAACTAAATCCTCAATAATTACATCCTAATAGATAAGGTAGATACAAATACAAGCCCAATAAGCCGTGCTGAACCCAAAGATTTGAGCAAAAACATAAACCCAAAGATTTGAGCTGAACGAAAGAGCCAAACCCAAAGATTTGCTCAAACTGACCGCCTACTAAGTAATGTTAAAGCTACTTTCTGGTGAGTGCTTAGCAACAAATCAAAGAGGATTTATTTCACGAATTAATTCGCCGATTTTTGATGATCCAATGAACATATCGTTGTTAGCAGAGACAATATTTAGTAACTACAGTTTGAGGGCTTAAGTAATCTCCATATGCTCAATATTCACAGAACGCTGAGATAAACTATATCATTATCTGAGCTGGTATGCAAAACAATATCAAAGATAGACTGATGCTACAAATTCTTTTCGTTGTTAAAGTTCATTGTTTTTCGATGAGGGATCCTCTACATTAGCAATAATAAAGCAATCATTTATTAATAATTACTTATTATTCGTTTGTTTGATTATCTGTATAATATAAGTTTGGGCTTATAGCTTATTTAGCCTAAATTTTGTAGAATGAGGTTCAGTGATTACACAACTTTTGGTGTACTCTATTTATGTAAAATAACTTCAGTCATTGTGTAAAATACAAAGTTAATTTCTATAAAAGATGTTATTACAGTCGAACATACATGTTTTGGCATCATTAAGAGTAAATAAAATAGTGTAAATCATGAAAATGGTACTAAACATCATTACTACCCAAACTGAGGATTAGACTGCACGACGATAGACAAATCTATAGAAAAATTATTTCATTGCTGTTTTATATAGGCATAGTTGTTTGAATCCATCCATTCCCGAATTGCTATTAATGGATATGTCGAACAAAAGTTATATGATCGTTACAACCAATTGGAGGATCATAACTAATATTTTTTACCAATGAGGCGACTGAGCTTAAAATGAGATATGGAAGTAAAGTTTAAAGGTCACGTAAACGCTTGAATAGTGTTACTTGTTGGACCAAGGTTGAGTCATTTATTGTATCGAGAAGAAGGGAAGAGTTCTTATCACATCCAGAAATACCAGTATATTGATTGTAATATATGTTCGGCATAGGAATGCCGGACATATGTCCGGCATAGGAATACCATCAGGACCTGAACTATTTTTAGCCGGTAGCTTCGATAAGATATTAAGAACATCAAGCGGTCAAAGTAGAGGTTAGAATCCTGGTATTGGAGAGAAGAATTGTCTATCGTAATGTTATAGTCACATAGGGAAAATCGATTGCGAGTGAGACAAAAGTTCTTGGCAAGGATATTGGCAATGGAAAGAGGATAAACCGATTTTCGATCACCATCAACCAGACAATTGATTGACAAAGATACCCTCTTACGGTTGCCAAGTAGTTGAAAAAGTCTCTTTTGATCGACATGAGACAAGGAACATATGACATCAATGAATTGATGTTTCTTCTGACGTTGAAGAGAAGTCACCCTGTTGCGAATGGTAGTATAATTGGTTTCAAGAACAAATTATTGACAAAGAATCTAGCATATGCCAGAGCAAAATCACTACGCCGATGTCGTTACACGTCAATTCAAATAAGGAACCAGACGTAATAGATGCTTCAAGTTCGACTCGCATTTGGACACGAGGACATAGACATTCACGGACAGTGTATTAACGAATAAGTAATATAAATGACAGCACTGTGATGGCAAACTACAAGGATAAAGTTACCTGAGAATATTCCTAATAAATGGCCCTCACCTTTATCTAACATATTCGCGGAACACAGTCCTAAGAACCACAATATATTGATTTCTACTCCTGTTCGACCAAAGAATGTATTGAAGCAGCCTTTAAGTAGAACGCAGACAAGAGACGATGATAGAGTGTGCAATGATGTGGCAGTCGGAAATGAAAATGAACTGAAATCCAAGGATTTGACAGATAAGACATTTGTTGAAATTATCAATATTAGGAATCGTGCTAGAAACAGAAATAATTGCGTAATTTTTGCTAACATCACCGAATCTTCTGCAGACAACGTTCAGACGCGTATGGATGATGACGTAGTTTCTATTCGTAAGGTCTTTTCGGATATATTCGTTCAGGGTGAAGAGAATATTGCGCGTAGTCTCAATGTCAAAAGCTTATTTCGTCTTGGTAAAAAAGCACAACATAAACCACGATTACTTAAAGTAGTATTTGATTCTGCAGATAATATAAGATCAGTTTTAGCTAGAGGTTATCACTTGAAAGGTAATACGACAAAAAATTTTAAAGATCTCTCGGTTGAGGAAAGATTGTTGCTTAATAATGCTCGTGCTAATCTAGCATTTAGAAGATCGAATGGAGAGACTGATCTAATGATAAGAAATTTTCGAGTAGTTCATCGGCAACCATTTGTGCGTTGGTAAGTTTGGAGAGTTCTTCGAGGGATTCCTTTTTACAATTAGGAAATCTAGCGCGCATTGATATCACATCCAACATTACTACTCAATTACTCTCTGCTTCTGGTATTAGTGTCGCCTATACTAATTTAAGGAGTATTTTACCAAAATTTGATGAACTTAAGGCATGGGTCATCTTAAATAAACCAGCGATCTTGGCTCTCACTGAAACATGGCTGCATCGTGATATCCCCGATGATTTAATTGCTATTATGGAATATAATTTGGTGAGAGCTAATAGAGAGTCTCGGAAGGGTGGAGGTGTTGCGCTATATATTACGACATAGCTTTGAAGAAAAAGCTATGTCGTAATAAAGCTATTACGACATAGCTTTATATCACACAGCTTTGAAGTTGGATGCGATTCCAAAGATTGCGATGTATGGACACTTGTTCGTGTTAAAATATCCGACCACTCAGTGTATAAACTTAAACATTTCACTTGCGGTTTTTGTACATCAGTACGACTACTACAGTTATCCTGCTCATCTACTCCTGTATCACACACTACCACTCAGACCAATGCTGTTTTAGATGTTTCCCTCGCATCAACACCTGACTTCGCATCATATAATCCCATTATTGAACCTACTCTCTCACACACTCCTCGTTCAACTACGTACCAAACTTCCATTAATCTTTCTCATTCTAACAATGCTAACGGCAAAGCTTTTCATCTCGTACCTCCTCTTTCCTATTCCTCCCCCAATCTAAATAAATCTCAAACTTCTTTATTCTCCTCACGAACTCCTTACTCGACCCCCCCCTGTATCACCTCTCAATAATTTACACCCTTCCATCAAAATCATTTCCAGTAACATTTCCGATCAACTGATTCAACACTCCATTCCTGTCACTCATGCCCCAACCTATTTTAATTCTCCTTACTCTACCTCCCACGTAACACTTCCCAATAAGTTACATCCTTCATTTAAAATCATATCCAGTCACATCTCTGATCAACCGATTCAACACCCCGCTCCTGTCACACTTGCTCCAACCAATATTAATTCTTTATCAAGCACCCCTGTCATTTCCACTTCTATCTGCTCATCTACCTCGACTCCAACCAGCTCTGTCCGTCCACCACTTCCACGAAATCGTTTTCCTTCGCGCGATCGCTGTATAATCATATCAAACTTAAAGCTTTCCGAATCTGCTTCTCCACAATCTCGCCTCGATGATGATGTATCTGCTTTCAGGTCTATCCTAGCAACCATTCTTCCTGATGAAAACTCATCCCTCTTTAATAATATCGCTCCTGTATCCTTTATTCGTTTAAACAAATCCACTAAATCAAATCATCTCAGTCCTCCACTCTTAAAAATCGTTTTCCGACATAGTTCACATGCCTCTTCGGTACTCTCCCAACGTTTTAAACTTCTTACCACTTCATCTACTTGCCGTATCTTTCCTGACCGCTCCCCTTCTGATATTGCCCAGCTCAATTTAGCTCGCATTGAAAAACATCGACGTGAAACAAACGGCGAGTCATCCTTATCTATACGTAAAATCAACGGAAATTTTCACGTTCTTCACACAAGGCCAAAAATTCGATGGCGTCCCATCTCTCCCCCTTGTCTTCTTCGCTAGTCGATCTCGCTCCTAAGCATACTTTTCGTCTTAGTCTATTCAATACTCGCTCCATTCTTCATAAAGCTGATATGCTTCTCGATATCTTCGATCAATTATCTATCGATATTCTCTGCATTACCGAATCCTGGCACACTGACTCCAACGATCTTGCTATTCGTCGTCTATGTCGCTCTGGTTGTTCTCTAGTTGAATCAGCTCGTCAAATTACATCTCATACATCTACTGCGTCTAACCATGGCGGTATTGTTGCCATTGCTCGTCACCCAATGTCTTTACGTAAAATCAACGTTAACATCCGTTACACCTCGTTCGAATTACTCATATGCAGATTATCAACGCCTTTCCCTCTGGAACTTGTGATTGTATACCGTCCAGGTTCAGTTGCCCCATCACGTATCTTCTTTAACGACCTTGCAGATCTAATGTCTCACTGTTCATTGTCTTATACTCCTTCTTTTGTTCTCGGTGACTTTAACATTCGTCTTGATCGCCCGTCTGACTCTGACTCTATCACTTTAACTAATCTTTTTTCTGATTTTAACTATAAATTACTTTCAACAAGCCCAACTCATATTCTCGGCGGTGCTCTCGACATCATTGCTGTTCCTAACTGCTTCAATGACTATACCTCCTTGTCAATTACTGATCCTGGTTTGTCCGATCATTTCCTTGTCACTCTTACTCTTACTCGTCCCCATCCTCCTTCTCCGCCTTTACCATTATCTACACCAAGTCGACCCTGGAAGCTTCTCGATATCCCTATTCTCTGCACAGCCTTACTCAATTCTTCACTCTTTTCACTTCCTCTTAACTATCTCTCTCCCGATGATCTCTGCATTCTGTTTGATTCTGAACTTACGTCGATCCTCAATAACCTTCTACCTAGTCGACTTCGACGTTCCCAGCGCTTGCGCCATGCTCCCTGGTTCGATTCTGACTGTAGTCTTTCTAAGCGTCGACTCCGTCACTCTTTTCGTATGTATAAACGCTTTCTTAAACGTTCACCCAACTCACTCCCTCCAAATCTTCGTGATTCCTACTTTTCTCAACGCCGTTCACATCTCATTCTTATACGTACTAAACGTACTCTCTTTTGGCGAAATCAACTCGAGTCATCTTCCAACTCGAAATCTCATTGGAAAATCTTAAACTCAATTCTTTCACGATCATCTACCCCTTGTAATATAAATCCTGATGAATTTTCTTCTTATCTACAAACTAAGCTATCTAATTTACTTTCCCTACTACCCGTAGCCCCCTTGTACCCACTCTTCTCTTTAAATACTTCCCTCCCAGAACTATTCCACCTTCTTCCCGTTTCGTCTGATGAAGTTTCTTCGGTTCTGCTGTCATTACCTAATAAAACCTCTCCTTCTGACCCAATTCCCACTCACTTACTTAAAAATATCTGCACTTTTATCTTACCCTTCCTAACCACATTGTTCAACTCGTCCATCCGTAGCTGTACATTTCCTTCCATCTGGAAATGCGCCACTGTTCGTCCTATCATCAAAAAGCAATCTCTCGACTCTTCACTACCATCTTCGTACCGTCCAATCTCACTTCTCCCAACCCTCTCTAAACTCCTTGAGCGTCTCGTTCTTAAGCAAGTTAATACATATCTCTATTCCTCTAACTTATTTCCTCCCTTCCAAGCCGCTTTTCGCTCTAATTACTCTACCGATATTGCATGTCTTAAAGTTTATAACGACTTACTCATATCGCGCGATCATAAATTATGTAGTGTCATAGTTTCTCTTGATCTATCGTCTGCTTTTGACATCGTCGATCACTCGATTCTTCTCCATCGCCTTCGTCATGATTATGGCTTCTCTTTACCCACTGTATCATGGTTTTCTTCATATCTATCAAACCGTACATTTCGCGTATATTCTAACTCTTCTCTCTCCCATCCTTCGTCCATTCCGTCCGGTGTTCCACAAGGCTCCGTATTAGGCCCTATACTTTTCTCTCTTCTTCTTGGTGATTTGTCTTCGATTTCTCATAAATTTAACTTCCATGTTATGCAATATGCTGATGACATTCTCATCTATGCTCATGCACCTGTTTATCGTATTCGCGATCTTAGTGTTTCTGCTTCCGACTGTCTTGTCTCAATTTCCAATCATCTTTCTTCCCTTCGCCTTTCTCTGAATCCTGATAAATCCAAAATTATGTGGATCCTACCTCGACGCCTCGGCTTCGAACCTCCCTCCGTATCATTAAATTCTACAATTCTTCCTATCGTTGATAATCTCGTTTTCCTAGGCTTCCATTTTGACAACCGACTTTCACTTAAACCTTTCGTTAGAGATAAAGTACGCTCATCTACCTTGATACTCCGCAACCTCCGTCAAGTTCGTAGATTGATCGATTTCCCTTCTTGTATGACTCTCATATCATCTCTCCTTTTTTCTAGACTCGATTATTGTCTTAGTCTATTTTCCAACTCACCTAAATCCACTCTTCTTCCCCTACAACGCATCGTCAACGCAGCTGTCCGAATTCTCCTCCGTCTTCGTCGTTTTGATCACACATCCTACCATCTTGCTTCTCTCGATTTGCCTACAATTTATTGTCGTGTTCAAATTCGTCTTCTTATCGTTGCTTTCCGCCTTGTAACTTTTCATACCCCTTCATTTCTCAACCTTCCTTTTCTTGATAATTCCCGTCCTGTTTACTGTTCCTTGCGTTCCTGTAATTCCCTTCTTTTACATGTCCCAAACTACTCTACCTCCTTTGGACTCCGCTCCTTCCTGGTGGCTGCTCCTCTATCGTGGAATCATCTGCCCATTCATATACGCCAATCAACTTCCCTGCAGTGCTTCAAACGACAAATCCGATCCCATCTGAACAATTTAACTGCTTGACTTTCTCATTTTTTTTGTGGACTTGTAAGCGTACAGCTTGTACGCATTTGCCACATTAAATAAATTTGTATTATTATATTATTATTATTATTATTATCCTTAAATATTACTTCCACTCGTAATTTTAAAAATGAACTGGGCACGTGTGAGTTTCTCTCAGTCATTGTTTCACACTTTGGAGGTCCCTTAGGTGTTGTTGTGTGCTACAGGTCGCCGCAATCATCCGTATTGAATCATAAATTATCTACACTAATTAGTCACTGTTCTGAGCTTGAAGAATATCTACTAGTTGGCGATTTTAATAAACCCTCAGCTGGTCACATCGGAAATTATGTTTTAGATAGTGGTTCTTCCAAGTCAGATGTGGATTTGTGGAATTTTCTTACAAATGATCTCATGTTAGAGCAACATGTGCAGTCGCCCACCAGATTCGCGCAAAACCAGGAATCTTGTCTAGATTTGGTATTTTCCAAATTAATTACAAGTGTGGGTAATATGAGCTATCAGAGTCCTATTGGATTGAGCGATCATTGCATGATCTTATTCAATTATTTTTCTAGGTGTATGATCCCAAAACTGGAAAATTTGATAGTGTTGAAAAGATCTTGGCAACAAATTGATGAAGACTCATTACGAGAGGCGGCACTAAGAACATCATTCAACTGTGCTAGTGAAGACATTGAGGTAAGGTGGCATGTTATTGAATCAGGTTTAGTAGCTCTTGCAGATAAGTTTGCACCACTCCGTAGAGTACCAAAAAGTAAAGCTAAATACCCTCCGTGGTTTGACACTGAATTGCGATATGCTCTCAAACATAGGAATCGTCTATTTGAACTAAGCCAACATCATAATAATTTTAAAAAGCGGTATACAATGTTCCGTAATTTCGTCAATCGCCTTAAGATTACAAAAAGGCAAAGTTTTGAAGATCAATTAGCTTTACAAATTGATACAGAACCAAAAAAAATTGGGCTTATGTGAAAGGATCCAGAGCTCTGCTACCACCTATTTCATCTTTAAGAGATGGTAACACTAGAGTGACATCGCCAGACAGCATGGTAGAAGTGTTTGCATCCGCTTTTGAGCTAACACCAGATGCTTTCTCTAGCATATGTGGAGATACAGCATCACAACAGGTATAAATTGGTTCTCCAGTTTTAACGATAACAGCACATGAGGTTTTTGTTGAATTGGCTAGGTTATCTAGATCATCAGCGGCAGGCCCCGATGATATTCACCCCCAACTTCTTAAGTTACTTGCTCCTGTTCTGGCTAAGCCATTAGCCTCCATATTTGAGCTGAGCTTGCGCATTTCGAAGTTACCTGCTGCCTGGAAAAAAGCGATTGTAGTACCAATTTATAAAAATGGTGTAAAAGATGATCCGAATAACTATAGGGCAATAAGTCTAACTAGTGTTGTATGCAAAGTGATTGAGTGCATTCTAAACATACGCATATATGATCATTTGAGTTCGCTGAGAATTCTCAATAATGCACAGCATGGATTTCGCCCTCGGCGTTCATGTCTTATAAACTTATTACATGTTCGTGAAGATTGGGTTGGACATGTTGCTAACGGGTACTGTATCGACGTAATATTTCTTGACTTTAGTCGGGCTTTTGATAGGGTGCTCCACAAAATGCTAATTTCCACCCTTGAGTCTTATAAAGTCAATCGCTCCATTATAAGCTGGATTCAAGATTTTCTTAAATATAGGTCCTTTGATGTTCACGTAGGTCAATGTCTATCGTCTTATCGTCCTATCACCTCAGGAGTACCACAGGAATCAATCTTAGGACCCTTGTTGTTTAACATATTTATAAATCAGCTACTAGATTTAATTGAGGATTGTAGTGTTTTAGCTTTTGCCGATGATGTAAAGGTATGGAAAATGATTAAAACCAACAAGGATCGAAATGACTTTTAAAATATCCTAAACATTGTTTATCGATGGTCCTTAAATACTGGAATTGTATTGAATATTAAGTGTGCACATATGAGATTAGGTCATAGCAATGTGAGTCAAGAATATTTTATTGGCGATGAGTTTGTTGTTACTACGCAGTCCATTCTCGATCTTGGTATAATTGTTCAAAACAATCTGAAAACACGTGCTAACACTGATAGGATTTGTAACGCAGCAAGAAGAATGACCTATATTGTCAAAAATTGCTTTAAAGATTTATCTCCCGTTTGTGTTGTGCGTTTATATAATGCTCTTATAAGACCGATATTAGAATATGTGTCGCCAGTAGTCTTTCCGTGTACGCGTACAGAAATTGATCAATTAGAGCTCATACTTCGACGGTTGACGAAATTATGTCCTCAGGTACGATATCTTCCCTATGAGGCACGAATAAAAAGTTTGAATATGCTGACAGTGCGTGAAAGGTTCCTTCTATTCGACCTTCTAGCTATGTATCGACTAGTTAATAAAGATGAAAATTTTCCAGCAAATGGAGTTGAACTTAATGAACGGGATGGACGTAGAGGGCACTCGAAAGTACTAGTAGTACATGAGCACGGAAAATACCCTCGTCATTTCCGACTGTCTTATCGAGCGGTGAATGTTTGGAATCGTCTTCCAGTTGATGTCGTTGCGGTGCATACAATCAATGAATTTAAATTCAATATAAAGAACTGGATTCGAAATGAGAACGAATGGTGGTTGCTGCAGTACCCATGGTTCTGATATATATACTGAATGATTTTTTTTGATTTTTTTCTTGTATTAATTTGTTTTTTTTTGTGAGCGGTCAAAACAGTCTTATGGCTATGACCTGTAATTTAGTCAATCAACAAGGTTACCAGCAAATTGGTCTAGCAATAAGTATTTATTAATTAATAAAACAGATGATTATGCAATTAAATCAAATTTAACTTGTTTTGCCCCATCCCAGTTTGTTCGATGGAACTCGACTCCCTCTGATACAATTTGACGCTGCACGGCATAGGCAAAAGGCTACGGCGCGATTTAAGCGGCATATACATTCGTCGTAGGGGCTGTCGTGTTTCCTAGCTTGTTTGGTAGCTATTGTCTTTAATAGATTCAAGGCACTTCGGCCGACACCTCCGGAACATGAAATAATAATAATAAAATCTGAAGGATCCGAGTCTACGCTTAAATAGTAGGAATGCATGATCACGTTATCTGACAGCTTGCTTCAACTCACTGTCAAATAATTTGGGTTTGGAGGATGGTTGTTTACGTGTTACGCAAGGGGGAAAAGCGTGAAGTAGATTAATCAATGTTGTGTGGAGGAACGACCAGGTCACCTGAACACCGACTGTTCTAGCACAAGGCCATCTTACTAGGCTCAGCATTTCATAAATTGTATCGTAATCCGCATTCATAACACCAATCGTTTTTTTAAATTGACCAGAGGGGAAATATGACCAGGTAGGATGATACGTAAAGTGCAGTGATCGCTGGAGCCTAATGGCGGACCGCAACTTAATGACTCAATGACAGAATCATTGGTACATAGGCATAAATCTAGCAGGGAATGACTTTTATAACGGATACGAGTATTACAATGGACAAGCTGACAGAGTGTGAGCTCATTGAATACATTAAGTAAGGCTGATGATTCTTCATCACACCCCTGGATCGCGGTATAAGAGACCCAATCGATATTTAGAACAGTGATGTTTCAACGACTTGATGATGAGTGGTGTTTTTGATTGAGGACTACGATAAACAATACAAATGCAATAGACATTACCTCGTTCCTCCGTCACATTAATCCACAAAAGCTCATTTCCATAATCGTCAGAACACGACTCTATTACGTTATAAACAAGATTGTCGCGCATATAAGCAGCTACACCGCCACCTTTAGAGATTTTTCGATTACAGCGAACTATCGTATAACCGTGAATACCAACTTCAGAATCTAGAATATTACAATTTAACTAAGTTTCAGTGAAAACAGCATGTCGAGATTTTCATGATGTAATATTGCTTAGATTTCATCTAACTTGTTAAACAAACTCAAAACATTTGAATAGAGTATGTAAAGGCCAGCTTTGGTAGATGTACAGGGAAACTTGTGGACATTTGATTTTTGAGAATTCATACAATCGAACAACGAGGATAAATCCGGATGATTGACCGTTAGTAGCGAGTTACAGAGTCTACAGTTGAGTTGGGAATGCGTGCGACACAGAGACGTTCGATATCCTATGACGAAATGTCTCGAGAGCTGTTGATAAAAAATCGAGTTGATACTCCGCGTCGCACAACCTGAAAATTTCGGATTATAAGATTTTCTTCACCATTCATTCGATGCTCGGCCATCTCACGTTTGGCAGTAAACAACTGGTTTCTGTCCTCTGGAGATAAATCTTTCAAAAGACGAATACTCAAACCTCTTAGAAGATGACTGTTCGTAGTATAAGTGAACTCATTACAGTAGAGGCAAGAACAACTTTTAGTAAACGAGGTCGACTATATGATTATTTTTTACCAATGCGAAATAAATTTACTACACGCAAATCCTTTCGAACTATGGCAGAGCAGTTTTGCAAAACACATAAGAGGATTGATTTAACTGCATTGACATCATGCTGAATACGTAAGTCATTGTTAACGGCAGATGACTCGATGAGGTTTGCAATAAGCACACAGTGAGCCCTATCAGAGAGTGCGCGCAAAGAAGGGTTAAAATTAAAAGGAACTCTCTCACTATTAGAAGCGGTATTCTGTGACGAAGATGGCGAGATGGCGTGCCCCATGAGATGGAAACCGGGGTGTGAAAGAGCAACATGGATACTTTGGTCTAGAGAAAGTACGAATAATCATGGGCATTGATGTTGCAAGGCGAAAAGGAGCGAGCAAGGATTGAGTTAAAAGTATGGCAGAGAGTCTTAGAGTTGAATGAAGTGATGATTTTGTGCTGCCAGAAAATGTTGCATTTGGTACGTAGTAGGTTGAGATGAGACCGGCGATGAACAAGATAGGTATCACGAAAAGACGGAGTGATCGAGCGGAAATCACGTCTGAGAGAGCGGTGATAGAGTCGAAAAGCATGACGGAGTCGACGTTCTGAGAGTAGGCATTGAATGTCAAACCATGGGGCACGGTGAAAGCGATGGTGTGGGTAAGGCTTCAAGGGCAAGAGAAGATCGATATTTGATGTGAGTTCAGAGTCGAAAATAAAGGCGAGATCGTGATGAGATGAATATGTTATTGTGAGATAGGATAGAGACGATTTGAGTAAGGCAGAGCGGAGAAGGGAGAGGTCAGGATTTCTCCAAGGGCGACGTAGGATTATAGGTGGTTGATGACGGGTGTGGTTGTGAGTGAGATCAAAGGTGACGAGAAAGTGATCTGATAGACCAGGATCCGAGATTGACAGTGAGGTGTAGGCATCAAAATGATCGGGGACAGCGATGATATCGATTGCCCCTCTAAGAATATGTGTGGGAGCAGTGTATATGGGTTTGTTGTTATAGTTTGATATAATGTTAATGAACTGGATGGACTCTGTGCAAGAGGGGCGGTCGAGGCGGATGTTGAAGTCGCCAAGAACGATTAAAGGGATGGAGGACAAAGAACAGTGGGACAGAAGGTCAGCGAGTTCGGTAAAAAGTAAGGAGGTAGGAGCAGATGAACCAGGACGGTATACAATGGCGAGATCTAGAATAATCGAATTAGAAGAACGACAAGTAAGAAGTTCAAAATAGCAAGGACTGAAAAGGGAAGTGATTTTGCAAATAGACGCAGGGTGACGGGCGAATGCGACAATGCCGCCATGATTATAGAATTTAGAAGGGTATTAGCTGAAGGGACGAGCGGATTCGACCAGTGAGAACCGGCAGAGAGCAAACGGCGGATGGAGCGGTCGTCAGAATCGGAGTGCCAGGATTCGGTGAGGCAGAAGAGATCGATGGATTGCTTAGTGAATAGGTTGAGGATGAGATCGGATTTATTGAGAATAGATCTAGTGTTGAGGAGGCCGAGGCGGAATCCGTGTGTGGTGGTGATAGGGCTAGTGGAGAATACACGTATAGGAGATGAAACGCCATCGAATTTTCGGGCGGGTGTGGACAACTTGAAAATTTCCGTTGATGTTTCGGATCGAGAGAGATGTTTCGCCGTTTTCCTCGTGACGGCGTTTTTCGATGCGGGCAAATGTGAATTGAGCGATTTCGGAGTGGGTGCTATCGGGGAAAATGCGAACGGCTGAAGTGGACATAAGTTTGAATCGTTGGGAGAGGACAGAAGACGCGTGAGAGCAATGCTTGAAAACAATTTATAGGAGAGGAGGCTGGAAAGGATTAGATTGAGAAGATTTATTTAGGTGGATGAATGCGATAGGAGAGATGTTGATAAAAAATGATGGTTTATCCGCAGAAACAAGAGACGAGAGTATGGATCTGAATGCGGATACATCGTGGTCGAGACGTGCTTGTGTAGATAAAGAGGTGGAAGGAGTTATATTAGTGACGATTACGGAACGATCGCGAGAAGTAAAGCGTTTTCGTAAAGTAGGACGAGTAACGTGAGTTGGTGAGATCACGATAGGAGTGCTGGGAGTTGAGGATATCAAGAGAGTAAGTTTGACAGTGGAAGACAAAGAGGATTTGGATAATATAGAGGGTGGTGAGCGATGTGAGGAAAGGTTATGAGTGGAAGGATCGTGGATGTTGGTGGAGGTAATTTTGATTGAGGGATATAGGTTATTAAGAAACTAGAGAAAAGGAAAGTGACTGGGGTGTTGGGAATGAAGACATGGGATTAGAAGTGCATGTGGTGACAGGATCAGTGGGTTGACAAAGGACATCAGAAACGACTGGGTCGTTTGAGTAGACACGTTGGGGGTGTCCACTCCAAAGGATACTTTGTAAAGGATACAATGTATCCTTTTTATTCTTTACGATACAAAGGATACGTTATAGAATGCGGTTTAAGATAGTTGGACTGTAAATTTCGAGAGGCAATAAGAAATGTGCTTTAAAGTGGGTAGGCAAAAAAGGATTCGCACGATGGAATTTATAAGGCACTGTATAGGAAAATAGAATTTAGAGAAAACAAAAAGAGAGGCAATAATCAATTTTAGGAAACACTAGATTAGATATAAGAGAGTGACATGATTTAAAATATGCGAGCTTCTGACACGGCGAAGGTCGTAAAGTAGAAGATTGCAAGATCGGGTTTTATCGCGAACAAATGGATCGAAAAAAACAGTTGTCGAAGTGAACTTTCAAGGAATTGGGATGATCAACAATATGAAAAACCGTCGAATTAAGAAATTCCGAGAAAGAATAGACAAAGAGGAAAGGTATAATAACCCATAAAATGTTATAGTTGAAATTATTAAGTTACAAACGAAGTGAGGAAAGATTATTGGATATGAATAGACGACGATTCGTGGAAGATACGGAGATATCATCGATAAAATTAGCAGGAGACTGATAGTAAATGAAAATACTATCAGGATATTAAATGATGCAGAAGTTGGTGATCATCGCGTTACTTGATCATCAATTTGTAAGCATCGATGAAACTTTGTGTCATTTTTGTGATTAACTCTTTCGTTTACAAAAAATTTATACTTCAATTAGTACTCTTCTGAAGATCGCTTCTTCGTCGTTGTATTCTTATTTAAAAGCCAAAACGGATAGAAACACTGCTTATATGAGCTGCACTCTTGGATTTATATCACACCGTGAATATTCTAAAGTTTGTAACTTGGTTACCTATTTAAAATCTATACAATAAAATCGTATTTTGTAAAACTATGTAGTAAGATTTGTACATCCGAGGAAATTATTTAACTTCGAATAATAATACAAATTTATTTAATGTGGCAAATGCGTACAAGCTGTACGCTTACAAGTCCACAAACAAAAATGAAAAAGTCAAGCAGATAAATTGTTTAAATGGGATCGGATTTGTCGTTTGAAGCACTGCAGGGAAGTTGATTGGCGTATATGAATGGGCAGATGGTTCCACGATAGAGGAGTAGCCACCAGGAAGGAGCGGAGTCCAAAGGAGGTAGAGTAGTTTGGGACATGTAAAAGAACGGAATTACAGGAACGCAAGGAACAGTAAACAGGATGAGAATTATCAAGAAAAGGAAGGTTGAGAAATGAAGGGGTATGAAAAGTTACAAGGCGGAAAGCAACGATAAGAAGACGAATTTGAATACGACAATAAATTGTAGGCAAATCGAGAGAAGCAATATGGTAGGATGTATGATCAAAACGACGAAGACGGAGAATAATTCGGACAGCTGCGTTGACGATGCGTTGTAGGGGAAGAAGAGTGGATTTAGGTGAGTTGGAAAATAGACTAAGACAATAATCGAGTCTAGAAAAAAGGAGAGAAGATATGAGAGTCACACAAGAAGGTAAATCGATCAATCTACGAACTTGACGGAGGTTGCGGAGTATCAAGGTAGATGAGCGTACTTTATCTCTAACGAAAGGTTTAAGTGAAAGTCGGTTGTCAAAATGGAAGCCTAGGAAAACGAGATTATCAACGATAGGAAGAATTGTAGAATTTAATGATACGGAGGGAGGTTCGAAGCCGAGGCGTCGAGGTAGGATCCACATAATTTTGGATTTATCAGGATTCAGAGAAAGGCGAAGGGAAGAAAGATGATTGGAAATTGAGACAAGACAGTCGGAAGCGGAAACACTAAGATCGTGAATACGATAAACAGGTGCATGAGCATAGATGAGAATGTCATCAGCATATTGCATAACATGGAAGTTAAATTTATGAGAAATCGAAGACAAATCACCAAGAAGAAGAGAGAAAAGTATAGGGCCTAATACGGAGCCTTGTGGAACACCGGACGGAATGGACGTAGGATGGGAGAGATAAGAGTTAGAATACACGCGAAATGTACGGTTTGATAGATATGAAGAAAACCATGATACACTGGGTAAAGAGAAGCCATAATCATGACGAAGGCGATGGAGAAGAATCGAGTTGATCGACGATGTCAAAAGCAGACGATAGATCAAGAGAAACTATGACACTACATAATTTATGATCGCGCGATATGAGTAAGTCGTTATAAACTTTAAGACATGCAATTTCGGTAGAGTAATTAGAGCGAAAAGCGGCTTGGAAGGGAGGAAATAAGTTAGAGGAATAGAGATATGTATTAACTTGCTTTGGAACGAGACGCTCAAGGAGTTTAGAGCGGGTTGGGAGAAGTGAGATTGGACGGTACGAAGATGGTAGTGAGGAGTCGAGAGATTGCTTTTTGATGAGAGGACGAACAGTGGCGCATTTCCAGATTGAAGGAAATGTACGGCTACGGATGGACGAGTTGAACAATGTGGTTAGGAAGGGTAAGATAAAGGAGCAGATATTTTTAAGCAAGTGAGTGGGAATTGGGTCAGAAGGAGAGGTTTTATTAGGTAATGACAGCAGAACCAAAGAAACTTTATCAGATGAATCGGGAATAAGGTGGAATAGTTGAATGTGGCCGTAGGAGGTGAGTTTGGCCGTAGCTCTAATAAAATCACCGTTGATCATACAAACATTTATAATGAGATTTACGTGCATTTGCTAGAGAAATTGTCATCTGTCCGAATAAATATTCATCATATCCCTTTGCAACATTCGCTATTTTACTCAACCTTGACTATCGATGAGATTCAAACAGAGCTGGCGAAACTTCAAAGGAACTGTGTTAGCGGCCCTGATGGCCTTCCTTCGATATCTTTTTTGGAAAAATGTCATATTATAAATTCTAGTCTTGTGATATATGCTTAGTTTTTCTTTAAATTCATCATCTTTCTCATTCGACTGTAAACAAATTGTAAACAAATTGTAAACAAATTCTCATCCTATTCTCAAGCAATATGATGTGTGTCTTGTTGATAATTATCAACCCACTAGTCTACCCTCCATTTCATGTTAGATACTTGAAAACCTTATCCGCCGTTGAATTAATCTTAATTTGAATCAGTTTCGTTTGCTCTCTTCACGTCATCATGATTTTTGCTTTTTTCACTCAACATTTACCAATTTCGTTCTCGTTTGTAGTGTCAGTTAGATGAGCATTATCATATTGGTTCAGAATTACTGAAAGTGTTCCTCAGGGATCTGTGCTTTGATCCATTCTATTTAATATATATGCCAAATAAAAAATGAGTGTATCATATTTGCTGATGACCTCAAATGTATAATAACAAATGTCGTATTTGTTATTCTAAACGGGCAAAGAATAGAGGCATTACTTGATACAGACAGTGCTTTTAATATCATCAAACGCTGCGTTGCTGAACAATGTAGATTGAAATTACAGCACGCCATAATGAATGTTCGTATGGCCTCGTCCGCATTTGCTTGTCAAATTAAGTTATCGACGATCCCGGATTTGACAATGAATGGAAGTGTTTATCGCGACACAAAATTCTTCGTTTTATCGAGCCTAGTCACGGATGTGATCTTAGGATTACCATTCTTCAAACAGCATTCCGCCTTTACAATGCATTTTTCTGGAAACAAAAGTCGTCTTATCGTGACATTCGCTGTTCCTTGCATGAAAATCTAACCCCTCCCTTTATTCAACTATTTTTCGGATGAATTGCCTCACGTAACTGCGAGGAGAAAAAGGGGAACAGTTCTAGATAGCGCAACTTATGACAGATTTACACCTAAACACATATAATGACTGTCACCTACCTTAGCACATGAACTGTATATTTGTGTTTTGATACTTGATTTGTGTTTTTGTTATATTGCAGGCACTGTATTGTGCATGTGTATATTTCAGATTGAACTGAAGAAGGCTTACAAAAGCCGAAAGCTTTTCAAATAAATCAAAGTCACTGTTCATTGGATTTCGATTTCAATCGTAATATATATATATATATATATATATATATATATATATATATATATATATATCTTCCGAATATAAGATTAATTAATTTTACTAACGCTTCTTTAATATCTACTAAATCTAGATTTGTATAAAGCGTACTAAAATCGTATGTATTTATATTCTTGAAAATTTATTCCTTTTGTCTGTTCTAAAAATTCTTTTGTAGAATTAATACTAAAATAGTGTTTTATACCAGTATTAATTTCGATTACCTTACAATAATTTTTTAAAATGTGCTTTAATTACTTTAAGTATTTTATTCATATAAACAGAAAGTGGTTTTAATGTACATTTAAACGCACTACATATGAACCTAGGTTTTATTGGATTTTTATGTAATTTTGGATTCCAATATAATATAGGTATAGTTTTATTATCTAATTCAACCTTTATACCCTTTTTATCCATTATAGAACAGTGACTTGTAATAATTGTTTCTAAACTCAACTCACTACGTTCATATGTTGGATTTACATTTAAATCATTAGAATTAACCTCTTTCATTAGTATATCATAATAAAGCTTTTTTGCATATGAAGACAAAGTTATTACTAGCTTTATCAATAGTTGTTATTATATAGTTATCCTTTAATTTAGAAAGTTCAGCATACATATCTTTATTAATTTTATCTTTCCTTTTGTAATTGTTTGTTATTTTCATTTTATTTTTTATTTTATCAAAAATAAAAAATCTAATATATAATCTGTCCAAATGTTTATCTTAGATATATTCGAGCTTTCACTATTTATCAGCTACCAAAGTAATCATTTAAGTTATTATATAACGAATTGATAATTTTATTTTTGTCGTTGTTATGTATGCATATCTTTAAAAATTTAATCTTTCCTTTTATAATTATTTGATATTTTCATTTTCTTTTTAATTTCATCAAATATATAATCTTTCCAAATTTAAATCTTTGATGTATTTAACCTTTCACGATTAATTAGCTTACCAAAATAAGCATCATGTCATTATATAACGAATTGTAAATTCTATTTTTGTCGTTGTTATTATTTAATCTATATTTATACCCTTTTGATAGCAGCTTTCTTAATTCACAATTTTCAATTAATTCTAGATTATGGGTACATATATGTTCATTTATTTTATCAAAACTAAGACTTTTACAATTACATTCTGTTTCCATTATGTTTCTAATATTATCGTTACATATTGATTTTAATTCTTTATTATAATTACAAATTTTTCGTCCTAATGGTGGTAGGAGTTTATACCTTATTTTAGGAATATATTTACTTAAATCTGACCCTATTATTTCTTTACTTTTAGAATTATTTAAAAGTCCGGCTATATTTATGTTATCTATACATTTATTAATGAAGTTTATGGTTAATGTATATTTTCTATTGTTATTATTTACATTTATTGTATGATTATAGTATTTTGTATTACAATAACTGTCTATTATACAACTTAGCCTATCATAGTCGTTAATTAATTTTTGATTTATTGAACATATGATATCTTTAGAAAAACTTCTTATATTTACATAAAGATCTTTTAGCTTATTATCACTTAAAAGTTGTTTCAACATTTCTAATTGTTCATTTATATACATATCTTTTTTAGTATTTTTAACTCTATTTTTCCTATTCCTTTTATCACAATGACTTCTTGGTTTGCGTTTAACCGGATTATTATAATATAGTTGTTTATTATGTATTATACTACTTCTGCCAATTCCTTGTACCACGTCATTCAATCCTAATGGGTACATGGAATTAAGCGTTTTAATCCAAAAATCTTCTTTTTCTAATAGTTTTTGATTTTTCTAATAGTTTTTGATTTGTTACATTTTGTACATACTAAAAACTTGCCATATAGCATCGATGATGTTCGTCAAATCACTAAGGAATGTATAAGTTGTGCTATGCTGAATCCCCGTTTTTTTTTCAAGCCTGTAGCAGGCCATTTGATAAAGGCAACAAAACCAATGGAGCGCCTGTCAATTGATTTTAAGGATCCTCTATCAAGCACAAATCGCTATCGATACCTACTGACAGTCGTTGACGAATATAGCCGTTTTCCTTTCGAATTTCCATGTGCCGACAGCGGATCCTCAACAGTAATAAATTTTTGAAACGAATTTTCGCAATCTTCGGAGCGGTAGAGTGTGTTCATACAGATCGAGCGACCTCGTTCACGTCCACAGAATTTCGAAATTATTTGCTCAAACTCTAAATTACACTGACTCACTCAACTCATTATCATCCAAATTTAAATGGGCAGGTCGAAAGGTATAATGGAGTGATATGGAAATCTATACTTTTACGTTTGGATGGACTTGGTTTACCTGTTGAACCGTGGCAAACTGGCTGAATCATTACATGCTATCCGAGATGTTATATATCTCGGATAGGAGATATATAATATCTCCTTCGGAGATATTGGATTCTAATCCTTTTTCCGGAATAGACTCTCACGGACGTCCTGAAAATGATATTAACAATAAGGTTGGTCCACCTATTTACTGTGAAGGAAACGATTCGCCCGTACAAAGCGAACGACGATCTCTTTCTGAACTCGAACAAACAGCTTCACCTGAACTTGAATTAAGAAGATCGAGTAGATGTCGAAAAAAAAACGCCATATCTTCAGGAATACGAGATGGGGTGAATGTGGTGATTTTCTAAATCTAATTATGCTTTGTTCTTACTATTGTTTTGCTCTTAGATGTATGATTAAGCTATTTAACTTCTGTCGTTTTCCCTCAGTTCAATAGTAAACATGGATGGATATTCAAGCGAATGTGTTGAAATGAATGTCCGACAAAGTCATAGGTGTCATTCACTCATGTTGCGCACAAGGCAAATTAAGAGGTCCACAATGGTATAGCGATTGTCACTCGGAGAGTTTAAATTGTGGAACTCGTTACCACAGTACATAGTTTTTAAATCATCACTAAGCCAATTCAAGGCTTTAGTCAGGAGTTAAATAAGACATGCGGGTCAAGACAACATTAAAAAACTTTATTATTAATTTACAAGACAAGGCCCTAAGACTGTTCACTCTGCCCACCAAAACATAAAACATAATTTAAAAACCTGTCGATTATGCCATTCTAATAGCTTCTTGGTCAGGATGGCGTATCCATTCCAAAAGTCTCTTTTTGAATGTAGCAATGCTGTCTATACGTACTAAAGTGCCCAGTAACATGTCCCATAAACTAACATCACGATACGAAACACAATATAGACTAAGACACTTTCCACGATATTGTGTTCTAAGCTGCAAACTATGTCCTCAATGACAAGTGCGGTGATTAATCGCCTTTAGCAATCCTATACATGATTATTAAATCTAAATACATCAAATGAGGCAGGGTAGAGCATATGCCTAATATATTGAGTCTTTCTGTGTAAGGAGAATGTGAAATTGTTGCACATAATCGATATTCTCGTTTGAGTATATTATTAAGTGAATTTATTTCTTCTTTAGTACATGGAAACAAATTTATTTCTTCTTTAGTACAAATCCACTAAATCCAATCATCTCAGTCTTCCACTCTTAAAAATCGTTTTCCGACATAGTTCACATGCCTCTTCGGTACTCTCCCAACGCTTTAAACTTCTTACCACTTCATCTACTTGCTGTAATTTTCCTGACAGCTCCCCTTCTGATATTGCCCAGCTCAATTTAGCTCGCATTGAGAAACATCGACGTGAAACAAACGGCGAGTCATCCTTATCTATACAACAAATCAACTTAAATTTTCACGTTGTACACACAAGGCCGAAAATTTGATGGCGTCCCATCTCTCCCCCTTGTCTTCTTTGCTAGTCGATCTCGCTCCTAAGCATACTTTTCGTCTTAGTCTATTCAACACTCCCTCCATTCTTCATAAAGCTGAAATGCTTCTCGATATCTTCGATCAATTATCTATCGATATTCTATGCATTACCGAATCCTGGCAATCTGACTCAGACGACCTTGCTATTCGTCGTCTATGTCGCTCTGGTTGTTCTCTAGTTGAATCAGCTCGACAAATTGCATCTCATACATCTACTGCTTCTAACCATGGCGGTATTGTTGCCATTGCTCGTCACCCATTGTCTTTACGTAAAATCAACGTTAAGATCCGTTACACTTCGTTCGAATTGCTCATATGCAGATTATCAACGCCTTTCCCTCTGGAACTTGTGATTGTATACCGTCCAGGTTCAGTTGCCCATCACGTATCTTCTTTAACGACCTTGCAGATCTTATGTCTCACTGTTCATTGTCTTATACTCCTTCTTTTGTTCTCGGTGACTTTAACATTCGTCTTGACTGTTCGTTTGACTCTGACTCTATAACTTTAACTAATCGTTTTTCTGATATTAACTATAAATTACTTTCAACAAGCCCAACTCTTGGGCTTGTTGAAGCAAGCCAATGTCGCTCTGGTTGTTTTTTAGTTGAATCAGCTCGTCCAATTGCCTCTCATACATCTACTGCTTTTAACCATGGCGGTATAGTTGCCATCGCTCGTCACCCAATGTCTTTACGTAAAATCAACGTTAACATCCCTTATACTTCGTTCGAATTACTCATATGCAGATTATCAACGCCTTTCCCTCTGGAACTTGTGATTGTATACCGTCCAGGTTCAGTTGCCCCATCACGTATCTTCTTTAACGACCTTGCAGATCTAATGTCTCACTGTTCATTGTCTTATACTCCTTCTTTTGTTGTCGGTGACTTTAACATTCATCTTGATCGCCAGTCTGACTCTGACTCTATCACTTTAACTAATCTTTTTTCTGATTTTAACTATAAATTACTTTCAACAAGCCCAACTCATGGGCCTGTTTAACTATAAATTACTTTCAAAAAGCCAAACTCATGGGCTTGCCTGCGGATGAACCATCCTTTTTCAAGGACATTTCTCCTGTCGCATTCATCCGTCTAAACAAATCTTCTCAATCTAATCCTTCCCAGCCCCCTCTCCTAAAAATTGTTTTCAAGCATCGCTCTCACGCGTCTTCTGTCCTCTCTCAACGATTCAAACTAATGTCATCTTCAACCACTTGAATTTTCCCCGATCGCGCCCCTTCTGAAATCGCTCAAATCTCTTCAGCCCGCATCGAAAAACGCCGTGGCGAGGAAAACGGCGAAACATCACTCTTCATCCGAAACATAGACGGAAATTTTCAAGTTGTTCACACCCGTCCAAAAATTCGATGGCGCTCCATCTCTCCTATGTGTCTTCTCCACTAGACTCTTTCGCCACAACACACGGTTTCCGCCTCGGTCTCCTCAACACTAAATATATTCTCAATAAATCCGATCTTATCCTCAACCTATTAACCAAGCAATCCATCGATCTCTTCTGCCTCATCGAATCCTGGCACTCAGATTCCGACGACCTTTCCATTCGCCGTCTGCTCTCTACCGGTTGCTCCCTAGTCGAATCCGCCCGCCCCCTCAGCTCATGCCCTTCTAAATTCTCTAATCATGGCGGCATCGTCGCATTCGCGCGTCACCCCGCGTCTCTTCGCAAAATCAATCCCACTTTCAGTCCTTGCTCTTTTGAATTGCTCACTTGTCGTTATTCTAACCCGATCACTCTAGATCTCGCCATTGTATACCGTTCTGTTTCATCAGCTCCCACAGCCTTATTTTTTACCAAACTCGCTTACCTCCTTTCTCATTGTTCTTTGTCCTCAATCCCTTCACTCATTCTTGGCGACTTCAATAACCGCCTAGACCGCTTCTCTTCCACGGATTCCATCCGGTTCATCAACAATCTATCAAACTACAATTACAAACTAATCTCCATGTCCTGATCATTTTGCTGCCTACAGCTCAATGTCCATCTCTGATCCTGGTCTATCCGATCACTTTCTTATCACCCTTGATCTCACTCACAATCACACCCCTCCTCACACACCTACAATCCTACGTCGCCCTTGGAGAAATCTTGACCTCTCCCTTCTCCACTTTGCCTTACTCAAATCATCTCTATCATTACCAACAATAACAAATTCATCTCCTCACGATCTCGCCTTACTTTTAGACTCTGAACTCACATCCATTCTCGATATTCTCTTGCCCTTCAAGTCTCACCCACACCGTCGCTTGCACCGTGCCCCATGGTTTGACATCCAATGCCTACTCTCAAAGCATCGACTCCGCCATGCTTTTCGAGTCTATCACCGCTCTCTCAGACGTGATTTCCGCTCGATCACTCCGTCTTTCCGTGATTCCTATCTTGCTCTTCGCCGGTCTCATCTCAACCTACTACGTACCAAATGCAACTCCTTCTGGCAGCATAAAATCATCACTTCATTCAACTCTAAGACTCTCTGGCATACTTTTAACTCAATCCTTGTTCGCTCCTCTTCGCCGTGCAACATCAATGCCAATGATTATTCGTCATTTCTCCAGACTAAAGTATCCACGTTGCTCTCTCACACCCCGGTCTCCATCCTATCCCACTCTGCCCAGTCTAGCCTCATCCTTCCGGAACTCTTTTATCATCTCCCTTTCTCACCTACAGAAGTATCATCTGTCCTTATGTCCTTGCCCAACAAAACCTCACATGCCGATCTTTTGCCTACTCACATATTAAAATATATATGCTCATCGATATCCCCATTTCTCACAACCTTGTTTAACTCGTCCAACCGCAGTCGTATCTTCCCTTCACACTGGAAATCCGCAATCGTTCGTCCCCTCCTTAAGAAACAATCGCTCGACCCCTCCCTTCCTTCTAGCTATCGCCACATTTCACTACTCCCTACTCTTTCTAAGCTCTTAGAACGCCTCATCTAAATACGGATCAACGCTTATCTCTCCTCATCCAATCTGTACCCTCCTTTCCAATCCGCTTTCCGCTCTAATCACTCCACAGAAATCGCATGCATAAAATTCGCCGTATCCGCGCCCTTATCAACTTTCGTTCTTGTATGTCTCTTCTTTCATCGCTTCTTTTCCCTAATATCGATTATTGCCTTAGCCTTTTCGCCAATTCTCCAAAATCCATCATCCTACCCCTACAACGCATAATAAACTCCGCCTTTCGTGTGCTCTTTCGTCTCCGCGGCTTCGACCACACATCCACATATGTTGCCCAACTCTCCTGGCCCACCATTCACATCCGCATCAAACATCGCCTTCTTCTCGTTACCTTTCGTCTCATCGCTGTCAAATCCCCATCGTTCATCAACCTTCCTTTCTTAGACGACACTCGCCTTACCTCGCTATCTGTGCGTCCCCGTCATACCCTCTTACTCCACGTTCCCAATTACTCCAACAACTACGGTCTCCGATCCTTCCTCGTCGTCGCCACACTCACCTGGAATCAACTCTCTCGACATCCGCCGCGCTCCCTCCTTTATCATATTCAAACACCTCCTCCGTTCACACCTTCTCGACACCTGATTTACGTTTTTGTTTTGTTGTGGTCATGTAAGCGTGCGCTGGCACGCATTTGCCACGTTAAAATAAATCCTTTTTTTAAACTCATATTATCGGCGGTGCTCTCGACATCATTGCTGTCCCTATCTGCTTCAATGACTATACTTCCTTGTCAATTACTGATCCCGGTTTGTCCGATCATTTCCTTGTCACTCTTACTCTTACTCGTCACCATCCTCCTTCTCCGCCTCCACCAATTTCCACGCCAAGTCGACCCTGGAAACTTCTCGATATCCCTATTCTCTGCACAGCCTTACTTAATTCTTCACTCTTTTCACTTCCTCTTAACTATCTCACTCCCGATGATCTCTGCATTTTGTTTGATTCTGAACTTATGTCTATCATCAATAAACTTCTGCCTAGTCGACTCCGACGCTCTCAGCGCTTGCGCCATTTTCCCTGGTTCGATTCTGAATGCAGTCTTTCTAAGCGTCGACTCCGTCACTCTTTTCGTATATATAAACGCTTTCTTAAACGTTCTCCCAACTCACTCCCTCCAAATCTTCGTGATTCCTACTTTTCTCAACGTCGTTAATATCTCATTCTTATACGTTCTAAACGTACTATCCTTTGGCAAAATCAACTCGAGTCATCTTCCAACTCTAAATCTCATTGGAAAATCTTAAACTCAATTGTTTCACGATCATCTACTCCTTGTAATATAAATCCTGATGAATGTTCTTCTTATCTACAAACTAAGCTATCTAATTTACTTTCCCTACTACCCATAGGCCCCTTGTACCCACTCTTCTCTTTAAATACTTCCCTCTCAGAACTACTCCACCTTCTTCCCGTTTCGTCTGATGAAGTTTCTTCGGTTCTGCTGTCATTACCTAATAAAACCTCTCATTCTGACCCAATTCCCACTCACTTGCTTAAAAATATCTGCTCCTCTATCTTACCCTTCCTAACCACATTGTTAGACTCGTCCATCCATAACCGTACATTTCCTTCCATCTGGAAATGCGCCACTGTTCGTCCTCTCATCAAAAGGCAATCTCTCGTCTCCTCACTACCATCTTCGTACCGTCCAATCTCACTTCTCCCAACCCGCTCTAAACTCCTTGAGCGTCTCGTTCTCAGGCAAGTTAATACATATCTCTTTTTCTCTAACTTGTTTCCTCCCTTCCAAGCCGCTTTTCGCTCTAATCACTCTACTGAAATTGCCTGTCTTAAAGTTTATAATTACTTACTCATCTCGCGCGATCATAAATTATGTAGTGTCATAGTATCTCTTGATCTATCGTCTGCTTTTGACATCGTCGATCACTCGATTCTTCTACATCGTCTTCGTCATGATTATGAATTCTCTTTACCCACTGTATCATGGTTTTCTTCAAATCTATCAAACCGTACATTTCGCGTGTATTCTAACTTTTATCTCTCCCATCCTTCATCCATCCCGACCGGTGTTCCACAAGGCTCAGTATTAGGCCCTATGCTTTTCTCTCCTCTTCTCGGTGACTTGTCTCAATTTCCAATCATCTTTCTTCCCTTCGTCTTTCTCTGAATCCTGATAAATCTAAAATTATGTGGATCCTACCTCGAAGCTTCGGCGTAGCACCTCCTTCCGTATCACTAAATTCTACAATTCTTTCAATCGTTGATAATCTCGTTTTCCTAGGCTTTCATTTCGACAACCGACTTTCACTTAAACCTTTCGTGAGTGATAAAGTACGCTCATCTACCTTGATACTCCGCAATCTCCGTCAAGTTCGTAGATTGATCGATTTCCCTTCTTGTATGACTCTCATATCTTCTCTTCTTTTCTCAAGACTTGATTACTGTTTTAGTCTATTTTCCAACTCACCTAAATCCACTCTTCTTCCTTTACAACGCATCACCAACGCTGCCGTTCATTGCTTTTCGCCTTATAACTTCTCATACCCCTTCATTTCTCAACCTTCCTTTTCTCGACAATTCTCGTACTGTGTATTGTGCTCTGCGTTCCCGTAATTCCCTTCTTTTACATGTCCCAATCTACTCTACCTCTTTTGGCTTCCGCTCCTTCGTTGTGGCTGCTCTTCTCTTGTGGAATCAACTGCCTTTTTCATATCCGCAAATCAACATCTATACCGTACTTCAAACGCCAAATCCAATTTTATTTCAACAATTAACTAATTACCTGTGACCTTTGATGTTCTTTTTTTGTTTGTTAGTGGTCATGTAAGCGTGCATTTTGCACGCATTTGCCACGTTAAATAAATTATTGTATTATTAAATAAATTTGAAAATTTGAATTTGAAACGTTAATTTAATTCTATGCTCGTTGTGAGGACTAACCAATGCGTTGTAAAGAATCCAAAAACATTCACCATGAATGGATTTAAACAATTTTTCAATAAATAAAGAACACACCGTCTCTTCGAACACAGCCTGTCCGTATTTATGCGAGTCTTGATATATGACTGAACAATTGTTCCAAGGTCACGTGTGAGTCGCTGTATATACGATACTAGGGCCTAACATGTAACTAGCTGATATATTACTTCGACGAAAACGCAAATGAACACTCTTACCTACATTTAATCTAAGTCCTGTTCGAACAATCCAATAATAAATGATATTATAATCCCATTGTAATACATTCATATTGCTTCTGGATGAAATTCCAGACAAGATCTTAAGGTCATTGGCAAAAGGCAAATACGGACAATGCAATTGTTTTACCAACGTATTAAGGTAGAAATTAAAAAGTAATGCGTCAAAAAAAGTACCTTGAGATACACCTGACGCAACTGAACTAGATAATGGCAAGCTTGATCCCACACGAACACGATAAGAACGCTACGTTAGAAATGTATAAATCCAATTAACGACGATCGGATATGCATTACAGTCTCCAAGAACTTTAATAAGATTTTCATGACATATACGGTCGAATGCTCTACCAAAGTCAATAAAAACACAATCAACTGCTATTCCATTAGAAACTTCATTAACCCATGCTTCTCTAGAACAAAGTAAATTAGAAAAACACGATCTTACAATGGTGAAACCATGCTGACGTGGGTCTAGTTGGTTTGACTGGGTCAATAAGTTCTCTACATATTTATAGATAATGAGTTCAAAATTTTTAGCTTTTATTTTTAATTTCAATTTTAAATTTTAACTTTATCTAAATATAAATTCTATAAAATCTTATATAATTATTTATTATTTTTCTTTATATTTATATTTATATGGTTCGACTGGCGCAATAAGTACTCTACATATTTATAGATAATGCGTTCAAAAATTTGACTAACAACATTAGTTAACCTCACGGGTCTATAATTTTCAGGATTGTGCATATCATCCTTCTTAAAAACAGGAACTAAATTTGCACATTTCCAATCTAGTGGTATTTCGCATTTATCAATTTACATTTGAAACAACTCAGTGAATACCGAGTTCAGGACGGACCTTAAAGCTCGAAGCAGGTAGGGGTGTATGCCATCAGGACCATCAGATGAATATATCGATAATCGAGCCTACTGTATATAGACAGAAGATTGCGAAACTACAAAACGCCTTAGCAGGAACGTCTTTTCTTTTCTATTATTGCCACTATGTTTGTTAGTAGAGTTCTTTACATCGAGCATAAACGAAATCGCGAACGCTTCATAAATACATGCTGGTGAATCAACAAGCTGTTCATCATATTTTAAAGACGATAAAAGAGGTCTTGCACACTTATTTCTGCGAATATATAACAAAAATACCTTTGGGGTTGAATTAATCGAGTTAATTATTTTATGTTCGTAGATTATGCCTTTAAGAAATTTTAGCTCTGATGCACTGATTGCGACAGGCATTGTATGCCAATCGAAAGAACGGATCTAAACGATATTGTCTGTATAATGTCTTACTATGATTTATTAGTGTCTTCAATTCATCGTTAAACCATGTTGGTTTAGTTCGTTTAATGGGCAATATTTCTTGGATTGCTCGTTACTGATATTCTTTTTTTGTCTTTAATGTGTTGTTTGTATAATGAGCGGCAGAACGGCCTTTTTCGGTCAAATCTCTGTATATAATAATCTTAAAGATTCTCTAAAAGCTTAGAACAAATATCAGACAATTTATCGTCAAAGTACTGTATGAGGGACCACTACGATATGGCTATCTTATCTATTTATTTCGACACTTCACGAAGTGCCGAAAGTGAAGACCTTACAGAGAATTGTCTTCCGTGCAATATAACACGGTCACGGATTACTGTATATTCTGAAATACCAGGCTATCTGTAATGTATCGGATCTCTTTAATTACGAGCAAGGAGTTCATAAATGCAAGCCAAAATAATTGTCTAGCAGCATTCAAATCACCAGAGGATGCTCAAATAATTCATTCAAGCAAAATGAATACATCAAACAAATCCGTTTACTCCTACACCTCCTGCAACAAGAAATAATATTTGTTTTCCAGATCAGCTCAAGTTTACAAATATTTACGAATATTTGAAGTCTCTTGTGGAAAATCGACACCATGGAATTAACATAACATGTAATAAATGAGGACCAACTTTTTGGCTTTACTCAACAATCTAGAAAGTTCACAAGTACACTAGTATCAATATCATCACATTTTCCCTCTTTTATAATTGAAGCGTTCACTTTGTGTTATTATTCTTCCACGTCTTGTTCGCTGTGGTAAGAAATCGAAGAACGACGATTCGTTGGATGTATTTAAATCCTTACCCGCCTTCTTAATAATTGAAAGGTTTACTTCATGTAATAATTCTAGATGTATTTAAATCCTCACCTGCTTTTGGAGTCGTCATCGGGTCTTTTGCATCATATTGATCGTTGACAGGTTAATATTCTTGACTTTAATAATAATACAAATTTATTTAATGTGGCAAATGCATACAAGCTGTACGCTTACAAGTCCACAAACAAAAATGAAAAAGTCAAGCAGATAAATTGTTTAAATGGGATCGGATTTGTCGTTTGAAGCACTGCAGGGAAGTTGATTGGCGTATATGAATGGGCAGATGGTTCCACGATAGAGGAGCATCCACCAGGAAGGAGCGGAGTCCAAAGGAGGTAGAGTAGTTTGGGACATGTAAAAGAAGGGAATTACAGGAACGCAAGGAACAGTAAACAGGACGAGAATTATCAAGAAAAGGAAGGTTGAGAAATGAAGGGGTATGAAAAGTTGAGGCGGAAAGCGATGACAATTAGACAAATTTAAACACGACAATAAATTGTAAACAAATCGAAAGAAGCAAGATAATAGGATGTATGGTCAAAACGACGAAGACGGAGAATAATTCGGACAGCTGCGTTGACGATGCGTTGTAGGGGAAGAAGAGTGGATTTAGGTGAGTTGGAAAATAGACTAAGACAATAATCGAGTCTAGAAAAAAGGAGAGAAGATATGAGAGTCATACAAGAAGGGAAATCGATCAATCTACGAACTTGACGGAGGTTGCGGAGTATCAAGGTAGATGAGCGTACTTTATCTCTAACGAAAGGTTTAAGTGAAAGTCGGTTGTCAAAATGGAAGCCTAGGAAAACGAGATTATCAACGATAGGAAGAATTGTAGAATATAATGATACGGAGGGAGGTTCGAAGCCGAGGCGTCGAGGTAAGGTCCACATAATTTTGGATTTATCAGGATTCAGAGAAAGCGAAGGGAAGTAAGATTATTGGAAATTGAGACAAGACAGTCGGAAGCGTAAACACTAAGATCGTGAATACGATAAACAGGTGCATGAGCATAGATGAGAATGTCATCAGCATATTGCATAACATGGAAGTTAAATTTATGAGAAATCGAAGACAAATCACCAAGAAGAGAGAAAAGTATAGGGCCTAATACGGAGCCTTGTGGAACACCGGACGGAATGGACGAAGGATGGGAGAGATAAGAGTTAGAATACACGCGAAATGTACGGTTTGATAGATTTGAAGAAAACCATGATACACTGGGTAAAGAGAAGCCATAATCATGACGAAGGCGATGGAGAAGAATCGATTGATCGACGATGTCGAAAGCAGACGATAGATCAAGAGAAACTATGACACTACATAATTTATGATCGCGCGATATGAGTAAGTCGTTATAAACTTTAAGACATGCAATATCGGTAGAGTAATTAGAGCGAAAAGCGGCTTGGAAGGGAGGAAATAAGTTAGAGGAATAGAGATATGTATTAACTTGCTTTGGAACGAGACGCTCAAGGAGTTTAGAGCGGGTTGGGAGAAGTGAGATTGGACGGTACGAAGATGGTAGTGAGGAGACGAGAGATTGCCTTTTGATGAGAGGACGAACAGTGGCGCATTTCCAGATGGAAGGAAATGTACGGTTATGGATGGACGAGTCTAACAATGTGGTTAGGAAGGGTAAGATAGAGGAGCAGATATTTTTAAGCAAGTGAGTGGGAATTGGGTCAGAAGGAGAGGTTTTATTAGGTAATGACAGCAGAACCAAAGAAACTTTATCAGACGAAACGGGGAGAAGGTGGAGTAGTTCTGAGAGGGAAGTATTTAAAGAGAAGAGTGGGTACAAGGGGCCTATGGGTAGTAGGGAAAGTAAATTAGATAGCTTAGTTTGTAGATAAGAAGAAAATTCATCAGGATTTATATTACAAGGGGTAGATGATCGTGAAAGAATTGAGTTTAAGATTTTCCAATGAGATTTAGAGTTGGAAGATGACTCGAGTTGATTTCGCCAAAAGAGAGTACGTTTAGTACGTATAAGAATGATATATGAACGGCGTTGAGAAAAGTAGGAATCACGAAGATTTGGAGGGAGTGAGTTGGGAGAACGTTTAAGAAAGCGTTTATATATACGAAAAGAGTGACGGAGTCGACGCTTAGAAAGACTACATTCAGAATCGAACCAGGGAGCATGGCGCAAGCGCTGGGAACGTCGAAGTCGACTAGGCAGAAGGTTATTGAGGATCGACGTAAGTTTAGAATCAAACATAATGCAGAGATCATCGGGAGTGAGATAGTTAAGAGGAAGTGAAAAGAGTGAAGAATTGAGTAAGGCTGTGCAGAGAATAGGGATATCGAGAAGTTTCCGGGGTCGACTTGGTGTGGATAATGGTGGAGGCGGAGAAGGAGGATGGGGACGAGTAATAGTAAGAGTGACAAGGAAATGATCGGACAAACCAGGATCAGTAATTGACAAGGAAGTATAGTCATTGAAGCAGTTAGGGACAGCAATGATGTCGAGAGCACCGCCGAGGATATGAGTTGGGCTTGTTGAAAGTAATTTATAGTTAAAATCAGAAAAACGATTAGTTAAAGTGATAGAGTCAGAGTCAGACGGGCGATCAAGACGAATGTTAAAGTCACCGAGAACAAAAGAAGGAGTATAAGACAATGAACAGTGAGACATAAGATCTGCAAGGTCGTTAAAGAAGATACGTGATGGGGCAACTGAACCTGGACGGTATACAATCACAAGTTCCAGAGGGAAAGGCGTTGATAATCTGCATATGAGCAATTCGAACGAAGTGTAACGGATCTTAACGTTGATTTTACGTAAAGACAATGGGTGACGAGCAATGGCAACAATACCGCCATGGTTAGAAGCAGTAGATGTATGAGATGCAATTTGACGAGCTGATTCAACTAGAGAACAACCAGATCGACATAGACGACGAATAGCAAGGTCGTCTGAGTCAGATTGCCAGGATTCGGTAATGCATAGAATATCGATAGATAATTGATCGAAGATATCGAGAAGCATATCAGCTTTATGAAGAATGGAGCGAGTGTTGAATAGACTAAGACGAAAAGTATGCTTAGGAGCGAGATCGACTAGCGAAGAAGACAAGGGGGTGAGATGGGACGCCGTCAAATCTTTGGCCTTGTGTGTACAACGTGAAAATTTAAGTTGATTTGACGTATAGATAAGGATGACTCGTCGTTTGTTTCACGTCGATGTTTCTCAATGCGAGCTAAATTGAGCTGGGCAGTATCAGAAGGGGAGCGGTCAAAAATGATACGGCAAGTAGATGAAGTGGTAAGAAGTTTTAAGCGTTTGGAGAGTACCGAAGAGGCATGTGAACTATGTCGGAAAACGATTTTTAAGAGTGGAGGACTGAGATGATTGGATTTAGTGGATTTGTTTAAACGAATAAAGGATACAGGAGCGATATTATTAAAGAGGGATGGGTTATCATCAGGAAGAATGATTGCTAGGATATATCTGAAAGCAGATGCATTGTCATCGAGGCGAGATTGTGCATAAGCAGATTCGGAAAGCTTCATGTTTGATATGATTATACAGCGTTCTCGCGAAGGAAAACGATTTCGTGGAAGTGGTGGACGGACAGAGCTGGTAGGAGTCGAGGTAGATGAGCAGATAGAAGTGGGAATGACAGGGGTGCTTGATAAAGAATTAATATTGGTTGGAGCAAGTGTGACAGGAGCGGGGTGTTGAATCGGTTGATCAGAGATATGACTGGAGATGATTTTAAATGAAGGATGTAAATTATTTGGAAGTGTTACTTGGATGTAGAGTAAGGAGAATTAAAATAGGTTGGGGCATGAGTGACAGGAATTGAGTGTTGAATCAGTTGATCGGAAATGTTACTGGAAATGATTTTGATGGAAGGGTGTAAAATATTGAGAAGTGGTACAGGAGAGATCGAGTAAGGAGTACGTGAGGAGAATAAAGAAGTTTGAGATTTGTTTAGATTGGGGGAGGAATAGGAAAGAGAATGTACGAGATGAAAAGCTTTACCGTTAGCATTGTTAGAATGAGAAAGATTAATGGAAGTTTGGTACGTAGTTGAACGAGGAGTGTGTGAGAGAGTAGGTTCAATAATGGGATTATATGATGCGAAGTCAGGTGTTGATGCGAGGGAAACATCTAAAACAGCATTGGTCTGAGTGGTCGTGTGTGATACAGGAGTAGATGAGCAGGATAACTGTAGTAGTCGTACTGATGTACAAAAACCGCATGTGAACTGTTTACGTTTATACACTGAGTGGTCGGATATTTTAACACGAACAAGTGTCCATACATCACAATCTTTGGAATCGCATCCAACTTCGAAGCTGTGATAACCATCATTGCATTCCGATGTGGAAGATTCTTGATCAGGAACAGGGATCTGAGATCGAACTTTTTTAGGCATGACCTTTTATCGATAGATTGAGCTCAATCCGCGAGCGTAGCGAGCGGAACTGACAGGAATAATCTGGAACTGACAGGAATAATCTGGAACTGACAGGAATAATCTGGAACTGACAGGAATAATCTGGAACTGACAGGAATAATTTGGAACTGACAGGAATAATCTGGAATGTTTGTTTATTAGATACCAAAAATTTTTTAATAAAAAAATGACTTTGAGGGAGATCAACAATCTAGAAAGTTCACAAGTACAGTAGTATCAATATCATCACATTTTCCCCTTCTTAATAATTGAAACGTTTACTTCGTGTTATTATTCTTCCACGCCTTGATCCCTGTGGTAAGAAATCGAAGACCGACGATTCGTTAGATGTATTCAAATCTTCACCTGTCTTTGTAGTCGTCATCGGGTCTTTTTCATCAGATTGATCTTTGACAGGTTTTTCTTCTTGACTTTGAGGGAGATCTATTGAAGATTGAGCGTGAGTACTCATATAATTCGTGTCATCAATACCTGGTCCACCAACCTCACGATCTAGGTCACCATCGTTTGCATGATTTACAGGTAAACAATTATTTATGTCTCCATAAGCTGGGGAAGCCAAATCACATGTCGACACTGTGCTTTCCTTTCCATCTATATATCTGATACGAGCATAATGTCGTAGATGAGATTATGTCCATTGGATTCACTAGTTGATATGACTTTGTTTGTCTTGTAAAATTGCGTACAAGTGCCTTTCCTTCTAATAGCCAAGTGGCCATAGAGTAACCGTTTCCCGATTTGCGTTAATAATTAAACAGACGTTATTGTGGAGTCTGATTGATGGCGGTGCACAATAGAGTTCGTATTGAATGTAGAGCCACGTCGAATATTGTTTTCCAATACTTTTTCTCGAGATTGCGAGATTTCAATGCTAGCTTTATCGTTTTCCAAATTACTCCGTTGATCCTTTCGCATTGTCCATTGCCCATAGGGTGGTACGGAGTACTGTTAGAAATAATTGTTCCATTTTGCCAAAGAAGTCTTGTACATCACGGGACATAAACTGTTTTCTTCGATCGCTATGTATAGTTTCTGGTGCACCGAATATCGCAAATAGACATTTAAGGCATTGCATTACTGTTGTGGAAGACGTCTCGGCACGGGAATACAAAAGAGAAAGCGAGAGTATTCATCCACGAATACGAGCAGATATTTGTAACCGTCCACAGAAGGTTTGGGAGCAACAAAATCCATTGCTAGCCTTTCAAAGAGTTTCTGGCGGAAACTAGAGTTGCTTGCGGGGGTCTATGGAATACAGGTTTTAATTCAGCGCATACTGCACAAGTGGAGCAAATACGACGAACACCTTCAATTGAGAATGTGAAGTTATTTTGTCGAATGAAGTGTTTTAGCCTTGTGACTCCAGGGTGACACAAAGTATTATGGAGATATTTCAGAGTTCTGTCGTTGTTTAAAGAACAAATTCTAGAGAATGTATCAGCTACGCATTCAAGTGTCCAGGTCGATATTTTATCGTGTATGAGTAGTTTGTTAGTTCGAGCTTCCATCGTAATAATTTGTCATTCTTTATCTGATTTTTGGATTGCTGGTTTAAAATGAACGATACAGCCTGCTGATCAGTTAAGATTACGAAGGGTTTAATCATCAAGAATTCACGCCACTTTCTAACGGATTCTACAATCGCAGCAGCTTCTCTTTCGACAGTCGAATAGTTTTTCTCAGATTTAGATAGATTTCTTAAGAAAGATGCCACTGGTTTGTTTTCTTGTGATAACTCAGCTGCGATAGTGTCTCGAGAAACATCCGTCTACACACAGAATGGTATATTTTCATTGATAGTGACTAGAGAGGCGTCACCAATCTCGTTCCTAAAATTTTCGAAGCATTGAATTTGCTCATGATTCAACGGCAATTCTTTATAGTTTAACAGTAGCCTTATTTAAGCCAAATAGTTTTGAATCCATTGACTATAGTAACTGAACAGCCACATAACTCTTTTCAATGACACTTAATCTTCGAGTTTCGGCATATTATGTAACGGCGCTAATCGTTCAGGATCAGGACGAATCGTACCACCTGCGATTAGATGCCCAAGAAATGTGTAACTGCTTTGCCTATATAAGCATTTTGAAATTATCACTTCTAAGTAAGAGTTGATATTCCCAAGTCTGGTTTAATAATCTTGAAAAAACATTAGGTTCTAGCGATATCACCAGCAGACGATGAAATTTTAAAAGTATTTATAGTCTTTTGAAGTTCATGAAAATATAAGTGTTTTAAATCACGTTTAGGTGATTACGCATATACACTCAATTATTATAATCAATTATTATGTATTCTGACTATTATTATAACAAACAGAAGCAAATGAGCTACAAGCTCGTGTCGCTTACAAAACATGATAAAATAAAAAAAAACATCAACACAAAATTCAATCAAATAGTAGTCGCAAATTCCTTCTCTCGGCTTCGATGGCTTTCTTGATAGCATCACTAGATATTCTACTAGAGATATCAAGGCACTTTAGTGCATTCCACCCGTTAATTACCCTGGTTGCAAATCGATGGTGAACAGGAATTCTTGTAGTTGGCTTTATTAATTTCCACACATGCCCACGAGATTCCCTTAAAGTCTGTGGATAAGTTACAGGTAAACCGTATTCAAGGATGGGTAGAATATAAGAGCAAAATAGTCGCTTGAACATTGATGGACTTATCCGATCAATAAACTTGAAAAACATCCATAAAATACGATAGCCTCGATTACAAAAATATATAGTGTGGACATTAGTTTTTAAGCTACTGATCATTATCACACCAAGATCCTTGAATTCACCCACTCGGACTATCTGAATCGAACCTATCTGATAGGATGAGTTTAGTGAAGAACCAATGGACATATGCACATATTTAGAGGGGTTAACCCTCAAACCATTTTCCGCTAAACATTTTTCTAGGCGTGTCAGATCATCTTGAAGGATATTAATGTCCCTTCCGTCTTTAATACGCCGCCATATCTTAACATCATCAGCATACATAACGACATCAGAACGAATTACAGATGGGAGATCATTGATATAGACAATAAAAAGAAGTGGGGAGATAACAGCACCCTGTGGAACGCCAGAATGAATAGCGAATGAGGTGCACATATCTGCACCTACACGTACTTTGAAAGAGCGTGAACTTAAGTAATCCAGGCGACATACATATGACAAACACTAAGTGACCTTAATTTGTAAATAAGGCGATCATGCGGAACTGAATCAAAAGCATGAGAGAAATCTACAAAACGTACATCAGATTGAACTCGTTTATCTAATGAAGACTGCCATGAGTAAAAACTGCCACGAGCTAAAAATTGTTTAATCCTTAAACTTCAGAGCATATCAATCCTAACAGTTTGCGTTCGTTTGTAGCGAGTAGACTAATAGCTTTAAAAAATACTGCAGGTATACGACCAATTGGCGTGGGACAAGTGGAACGACGGATAATTAGCAAAGTCGTTTTAGGAAAAATTAGAGATAATATTCAGGATGTATATACGTTAAAAATAAGTCTTGGTTATAAAAATCTTACAATTCGACGATAACCTTCGACGACAACCATCGACGACAACGATCAGTTGAAAAATTGATTGAAATACATTCTTACAAGTTTATGGGAGGACGTAAGAAAACAACTAAGACCGACACCAACTATGGACAACTGCAAGTACAGTGCTCGATACACGACTGCAGCGTCTGAACAACAATCGCCTGCGACAAGAATAAGGCTAAAGAAGACTTCGTATGTGGTTGTTGTGCCAACAAACTAATCTGCAACCTTTCCAATAAGCACATATCAACATCCAACACGTCAACTCAAACTACCCCGTCGTTTCTAATGTCCTTTCTCCACCCACCGACCCTGCCACCATATACACTTCCCATTCCATGTCATTTTCACTCTCCGACACCCCACGTCCCGTCCTTCCCGTCTCGTTTCTCAATAACTTGCATCCATCAATCAAAATCGCCTTCACTAACCTCCAATATCCTTCCACTCATAACCTTTCCTCACATCGCTTGCCACCCTCTTTATTATCATTATCCTCTATGTCTCCCGTCGTCAAACCAAATCCTCCAAATCATCAACTGCCAGCTCTTCTATCGTGATCTCACCTACTCACGTCAGTCGTCCTCCTTTACGGAAGCGCTTTCCTTCTCGCGATCGTTGCGTCATTGTCACTAATATCACTCCTTCTAACTCCTAATCTCCACAAGCACGTCTGGGCCACGATGTTCCCGCCTTCATATCCATCCTCTCGTCTATTGTTCCTACTGATAAACCATCCTTTTTCAAGGACATTTCTCCTGTCGCATTCATCCGTCTAAACAAATTTTCTCAATCTAATCCTTCCCAGCCCCATCTCCTAAAAATTGTTTTCAAGCATTGCTCTCACGCGTCTTCTGTCGTCTCTCAACGATTTAAACTCATGTTATCTTCAACCACTCGAATTTTTCCCGATCGCGCCCTTTCTGAAATCGCTCAAATCTCTTCAGCGCGCATCGAAAAACGCCGTGGCGAGGAAAACGGCGAAACATCACTCTCCATCCGAAACATAGACGGAAATTTTCAAGTTGTCCACACCCGTCCAAAAATTCGATGGCGCTCCATCTCTCCTATGTGTCTTCTCCACTAGACTCTTTCGCCACAACACACGGTTTCCGCCTCGGTCTCCTCAACACTAAATCTATTCTCAATAAATCCGATCTTATCCTCAACCTATTAACCAATCAATCTATCGATCTCTTCTGCCTCACCGAATCCTGGCACTCAGATTCCGACGACCTCTCCATTCGCCGTCTGCTCTCTGCCGGTTGCTCCCTAGTCGAATCCGCCCGCCCCCTCAGCTCATGCCCTTCTAAATTCTCTAATCATGGCGGCATCGTTGCATTCGCGCGTCACCCCGCGTCTCTTCGCAAAATCAATCCCACTTTCAGCCCTTCCTCTTTTGAATTGCTCACTTGTCGTTATTCTAACCCGATCACTCTAGATCTCGCCATTGTATACCGTTCTGGTTCATCAGCTCCCACAGCCTTATTTTTTACCAAACTCGCTTACCTCCTTTCTCATTATTCTTTGTCCTCAATCCCTTCACTCATTCTTGGCGACTTCAATAACCGCCTAGACCGCTTCTCTTCCACGGATTCCATCCGGTTCATCAACATTCTATCCAACTACAATTACAAACTAATCTCCACTGCCCCCACACATATACTTGGTGGGGCACTCGGCATCATCGCTGTCCTGATCATTTTGCTGCCTACAGCTCACTGTCCATCTCTGATCCTGGTCTATCCGATCACTTTCTTATCACCCTTGATCTCACTCACAATCACACCCCTCCTCACACACCTACAATCCTACGTCGCCCTTGGAGAAATCTTGACCTCTCCCTTCTCCACTTTGCCTTACTCAAATCGTCTCTATCATTACCCACAATAACATATTCATCTCCTCACGATCTCGCCTTACTTTTAGACTCTGAACTCACATCCATTCTCGATATTCTCTTGCCCTTCAAGTCTCACCCACACCGTCGCTTGCACTGTGCCCCATGGTTTGACATCCAATGCCTACTTTCAAAGCATCGACTCCGCCATGCTTTTCGAGTCTATCACCGCTCTCTCAGACGTGATTTCCGCTCGATCACTCCGTCTTTCCGTGATTCCTATCTTGCTCTTCGCCAGTCTCATCTCAACCTACTACGTACCAAATGCAACTCCTTCTGGCAGCATAAAATCATCACTTCATTCAACTCTAAGACTCTCTGGCATACTTTTAACTCAATCCTTGCTCGCTCCTCTTCGCCGTGCAACATCAATGCCAATGATTATTCGTCATTTCTCCAGACTAAAGTATCCACGTTGCTCTCTCACACCCCGGTCTCCATCCTATCCCACTCTGCCCAGTCTAGCCTCATCCTTCCGGAACTCTTTTATCATCTCCCTTTCTCACCTACAGAAGTATCATCTGTCCTTATGTCCTTGCCCAACAAAACCTCACATGCCGATCTTTTGCCTACTCACATATTAAAATATATATGCTCATCGATATCCCCATTTCTCACAACCTTGTTTAACTCGTCCAACCGCAGTCGTATCTTCCCTTCACACTGGAAATCCGCAATCGTTCGTCCCCTCCTTAAGAAACAATCGCTCGACCCCTCCCTTCCTTCTAGCTATCGCCACATTTCACTACTCCCTACTCTTTCTAAGCTCTTAGAACGCCTCATCTAAATACGGATCAACGCTTATCTCTCCTCATCCAATCTGTACCCTCCTTTCCAATCCGCTTTCCGCTCTAATCACTCCACAGAAATCGCATGCATAAAAGTGTACAACAACTTACTCATTTCTCGAGACAAGGCTCTATATAGTGTTCTCATCTCCCTCGACCTCTCCTCCGCATTCGACATTGTCGACCACTCCGTCCTCCTTTCTCGCCTTCGTTATGATTACGGCTTTTCTTCCTCCTCCGTAGCATGGTTTGCCTCATATCTATCCGACCGTTCCTTTCGCGTCTGTTCTAATTCATCATCCTCCCCTCCCATCTATTTTTTGCGGGGTCCCACAAGGTTCAGTCCTAGGTCCCCTGCTTTTCTCTCTTCTGCTTGGCAATCTCTCTCCGTTTATCAAACCTTTTTCCTTTGAAGTCATGCAATACACCGATGACATAATCATCTATGCTCATGCAACCGCACATCGCATACACGATAGCGGCATTTCTGCCTCAAAATGTCTTTCTTCTATTTACGAACGTCTATCCAATCTCGATCTCGTTCTAAACCCCGACAAGTCTAAAATAATGTGGATCCTCCCCGTATGCCAAACATATCTCCTCCCACTGAATCATTTGCCGCATCGATCATCCCCATAGTCCACAATCTCACTTTCTTAGGCTTCCATTTCGATGATCACCTTTCCCTTAAACCCTTCGTCCGTGACAAGGTCCGCTCGTCTAACTTAATTCTCCGTGACATCCGCCGTATCCGCCCCCTTATCAACTTTCGTTCTTGTATGTCTCTTCTTTCATCGCTTCTTTTCCCTAATATCGATTATTGCCTTAGCCTTTTCGCCAATTCTCCAAAATCCATCATCCTACCCCTACAACGCATAATAAACTCCGCCTTTCGTGTGCTCTTTCGTCTCCGCGGCTTCGACCACACATCCACATATGTTGCCCAACTCTCCTGGCCCACCATTCACATCCGCATCAAACATCGCCTTCTTCTCGTTACCTTTCGTCTCATCGCTGTCAAATCCCCATCGTTCATCAACCTTCCTTTCTTAGACGACACTCGCCTTACCTCGCTATCTGTGCGTCCCCGTCATACCCTCTTACTCCACGTTCCCAATTACTCCAACAACTACGGTCTCCGATCCTTCCTCGTCGTCGCCACACTCACCTGGAATCAACTCTCTCGACATCCGCCGCGCTCCCTCCTTTATCACATTCAAACACCTCCTCCGTTCACACCTTCTCGACACCTGATTTACGTTTTTGTTTTGTTGTGGTCATGTAAGCGTGCGCTGGCACGCATTTTCCACGTTAAAATAAATCTTTTTTACTATTACCTTTTTTTTGATATATGTGTCATATATATATGTTTCGAAAAGAAATATGAAAGGATTTCTGTATGTTCACGAAAAATTAGTAATTGGCTTCTCAATTGTGTTGGATCAAACGAATTGATCTGGTTTCCGTTAACAGTATGATAAAGCAATAGGGTATTACTCTGAAGATTAATGGATTTTTAATTTCAAATATCCTAATATCCTAGAAACAAGATAATCATTCATAGACATGCACATATATTGTATTTGCATGTTTAGATAATCAAATTTACCAGAGGAAATACACAATTAGCTGAGCCAAATACACAATTTGTCTCAGCTGCTATGCGAATGAGGACTGAATCCTGATAGCATAGCAGTCCCTTCTGATAATCTCTGATCTTTATTTTAATGCATTTTATGTTATTTATGAGTCAATTCATATCAATATATATAATATATAATATATTATTAAAGGCGCTTTTGTATACTCAATATATTAGTCAATTCATACAAATTTGTTTTTTTTTATTTTAAATTTTAAGAATAAATTTCATCGTTATATTAATATTAATTGTGTAAATTCTTATATAATAATTGATTATTTACAATTATTTATAATTATTTTTAATTCATATGTAGCATAAAACATGTAGACTCAGTTAGCTGACCTGATTAATTAAAATCTTAGATCTAATTTAGTAAATTGATAGGAACGAAATAAAATAAAATACGTAAGGTTCAGTTAGTTGATTTGAATTATTCGAAAATAATTTATCGAGTTTGCTTAAGATGTAATCACAAACTATTTTATTCATCTTTGTGCTGTGCTAGTTCTCTCAATATCTCAGTATCTATGAAGATCGCTAAATTCGTTTATGCACTTTACATTGCCATTATGAAACATTTTGTCTTTAAAAATAAAAAGTTAAGAAACATAGAATTCTAAATACTTGAGCAAATAATGTATTTTTATATTTGCACGTGTTACTTTATCCAAGATTGATACGAATTTAAAAACATTCCATTGAATGATAGTTAAATATCCGTGACGAGTCGTTTCAGCCTAAAAATAATTCGCGTATTATCTGAATTAATTCGAATAATACGAATAATTCGGATATTACAACAATAAGATTATTATTGAAATATTATTATATAATATATCAAAGTATATTATCACAGTATAATTAAATAGTCTATAATTCATGACTGAAGACGTGTTGCTGCGAAAATATTGAGAAAAACTTTAAATTTTAATACAAAATCAAAATTTTGTTTACTTTAATTAAAATCGCAAGAAATTAGAGAAAATGATAATTTATTTAGACGACATTTCGCTGATCGACATTTCAGCGAAATGAAATGAACAAAATTGTAATTTGAATATTCTTTTCGGTAAATTAAAATATTTGTTTATTTTACTTTGAATATAAATTATCATTTTATTCATTTTTTTCCAAATAACAGATACAGTTTAAATGATCAAATTTAAGATTCAAAATGTTACGATTTCCTTAATTAATTATCTCATTGCAATCTTTTTAATTGTAGATGAATGAACAATTAACTGATAATTATTATAAACTTAAGAAAAACTAGAGTAACTTATTAAAAGAAAAAATATTTAAATTAACAAAAAAATTATCGAGTATTTATAGTAAATAAATTAATTGCTTCATTGTTAGTTTGCTTGTTACTCTAATTTTACTGTAAAGTTCAAACTTACAATATCGATAATTACCAAAATCACTCTCTTAATACGATCGCGTAGTTTACTTTCCAGATAGCTGATATGTCCAATATTGCTGAGGCTAGGATACGTAGAGAATTTAAAGAAGTTGTTGACAGCGATGAGGTATGTTTAATTCTACTTACCGTATCAGCTAACTTCATCTTGATATAGGTTACTGAATGTAAAATTAAAGTCGACCTTGTGAATGACAGTTTCATGGAATTGCGCGGCGAAATCGGTGGCCCACCAGACACAGTTTACGATGGCGGTGTGTTTGCTGTTGATATCAAGATTCCTTCAACGTACCCATTTAGTCCACCTAGGGTATGTTGTCATTTTTATTTTATCTTGTTTAAGTACTTAATATTTAAAGGTAAAATTTATCACGAAGATATGGCATCCCAACGTTAGCAGCGTAACCGGTGCAATCTGTCTTGATATATTAAAAGATCAATGGTAAGTGACATCCTTAATTGACAAATTATTAAATGAGAATTATATAAATATACAAGATAAGAACAGTTGTCGCTTTCTTAATGATGGGATTAAAATCGATCAGGCAAAACGAATTTAATTTGTTGACGATTTTATTTAACTTTCAATATTCACTTTTTTATACATATATGTTGAAAGTATCAATAGAGTTATTTGAACCACAGCTTAAGATCCTTGTTTCTGTCTGATTCATAAATATTTCAAAATTTAACCATGCTTTCTTTTGCAATTTGAAAAAGAAAGCTTGGTTATATATAGTATTTGGTGAATTTCAAAATATTACAAAATATGAACTTTAAAATATTAATATAGTTTAATATTAATGTATTAAATATATATGAATATATTAAATATATTAATATATTACACTATATTAATATAGTTTAAAATATTAATATTACATAAAATTATATATATAAATCGTTAAACAAATCAAGAATCGAGTAACATCAGCGATTTTTCTTTTATAACACAATACAAGGGCTAAGCTTTCGGCGTAAAAGCCTTCTTCAGTCTGAAAATATAAACAATACTTGTCAAATAATGGGAAATACGATTTCAATTTTTGCAGGGTGAAAATACAATGGTTATAAAAAATAAATAGAAGCAAAATGTATTGCTGGGGCACTAAGGTATATGGCAATCATAATTAGCATTTAATTGTGTATCGCTTATTTATTGCTTGATCCAATACTTCTCTCTTTCTTTTCCAATCATTTTTGAAATTAGATTCTACAATTGTTACCGACATTCGGTGTTGCGGGTTATCGATACAGTGTTGTGCTGCGCCATCTCTATTGCCCCGTTTTGTGTGTATGTCACATCTTATATTCATTTGAATATTTAAAGCGTTCGATGTCTCTCCCACGTAACATCATGGGCAGTTTGCGCACATGCATACGTACACCGCGTTCTTTGTTTTGCATGAAGCTTTGCATCGGGTATTGTACGTTAGTCCCGTTACCGGACTGCTAAACATTCTTCCGACTGCAACATCTTCACAGCACTTGTAGCGCTTATCCCCGCATCGTTGCATTCCGTCCTATATTTCAGCTTGTTTGTGGACAGTAAGCGCCATAGGGATTTCCACAACACTGATTCGATAACCCGCAACACCGAAGTCGCTTCGTATGCCCAGTCATTCTATGTGTTACGAAAAACTTTAGCAATGGAATACGCGTTTTGCTCTAACGGAGCTCATCAGTGCCGTGACTTCAATAATCATACATAGGCACCTTAACACACGCTTAAACAGTGTTGAAAGCTCAAAAAACAGAACTATCCTTAATCTGAATCATCGGAAGGAATTTAGCATAAGCTATGTGCATGGCAGTGCGTATTGCAGTTTAACCATCATTGCAGATTGCATCAGACACCAAATTCCGTTGAATATAAATGCTGTTTAACATAGACACTTTATACCTGCCTTGGGACATCCAATGGTGTACTCGTAAATAAATCACTGTTTTCCTCATGAGGAGGCATAATATATATATTTATAGAAAAGTTATAAGTGTTCAAGCTTATATATTATCTCAGAATTGATTCAAGAACAATATTATAAATTATTATATAATATTATAAATAAAAATAATAAAATCTTAATAAAAAATAGGGTCTGATCTGAACCAATTAATACTATTTCACAATTTATTTAAATAAAATATTAAATAATTCAACTTTGATAAGTCCGTTGACAACATTTTACATCGTATTTTACGATAAAATGAAATCCCAGTTTACATTCACTATTTCTGAAACAAAAAGTAACTATAAAATAAAAAAATTCATATTGACTCGTATATTTTATATTACATATTGACTCACACCTAAATATGAGTAAATATTAACTCATACTTTAGTACAACTTAGGCAATTCATAAATCCAGGCAGATGTTAACAACAGTCAATTTTCAATAGTTGACTTGATATGACTCATTATATCTGGACCATTATGTTTGAGATTACATACTTAAATATAAGCAGACCAGTTCAGCATCAAAATATATCTAAAACGTTTTAGGTTTTAAATATTTGGTAATTGAAGATGAATTTCAATCCGTAAATTGATCCAGTGATAACACCATAAGAATTATGGTGTCATTAGAATTATAACGATTTAATTTAGCTAAATCAATATATTTGATCTTCGTTTTCTCTTGTTCGAATTGCGAACTAGCAGTGATAGGAAATAAGAACAATTCTATATTTACATAAACTGATTTAAAAAATTTCATTTAAAAAATTTGACATGAAATTATTCGGAATGCCAAAAATTATAAATAAATATATATAATTGTCGTAAGTAGATAAAAAACAGGAAATGACGACCAAGAACAATTTCTTGTAAAGCTTTCGGGCTAACTGCCCTTCTTCAGTACATTGTATGTTTATTAGAAACCAAAATTTTTTTAAGGTCCTTAAATTTGAATATTATATCTTATTTGAATTATCGTTAAATACCTTTTAGAATATGTTGAAATATTTGACTTCAAGATTAATTTACGGATATTTTCTTTAAAATTACTGTTGATAGGGCAGCCGCAATGACACTTCGAACTGTTCTACTTAGCTTACAAGCTTTACTAGCTTCGCCTGAACCAGACGATCCACAAGATGCAGTTGTAGCTCAACAGTACAAGTCAAATTTGCCAATATTCGAACTAACTGCTCGACATTGGACTAATATTTATGGTGGATGTAAGCCCAATGTTATTATCTTGTGATAAGCTATATTTATTCTTAGATTTTTTAAAAGTTGATATCTGATTGCTTTAATAAATTTCTCAGTCAATGTGTTCTCCGTTAAAATACGCTTAGCTATTTTTATCTACCATATGTTTGCTTTTTTAATTTTTAAATGTTATTTTTATTCTTAAATTTATTACACTGTTATCTGATCACTATTATATAGAATTTGAAATTAAATATTAGATAGCATTCCTCCTTTGCGTTTATGTGCAGACAGTTTATAATTCAATCCTTAAGTTTGAACATATTTTCGAATCATAAGTATTCAGTATTTAATCGTTGTTTAAGACAAAATAGATTTATTTTAAAATCCAAAAATATGAATCAAAAACATTTATATGATTTTAATTATGATTTACAAATTTTATGTTGATTCAGTTTTAAGCTTTCTTTGCAATTATGATTACTAAATGAATTAACCTTATTTACTAAATAAGGTTAATTCTTAAAATTGGGAGGAAATGCTAATTAAATTTTGTCACCTATATATTCTTCTGTGGCTATTGTTTGATAGAGTAGTTTAAAAAGTTTGTCATTTATAATACATTCTGCTGTGTATATTGTTTTATAAAACGTAGAACATTCAAATTAGAAGAACTATGCTATATATTAATATTCATTTCTTGGTATGAACTTTTAAATCTAATAAATTTGCTTAATCTTAACAAAGTTATTGCTTTTTCACACACTTTGGTTACAAATTTACGCGATTATTGGTTACATTTAAAATAAGGCTTTACATTTGCCAGTCTTAAAGATTCTTAAAGATTCTAAACCATCGACTTTTTATCTAAAATTGATATTTAGTCATATTGACAATCAACGTTTAAAGCCGCAGGAATTTATCAGTGTGTATCAGATTACGCATTCATTTTTCGTTTCTGTACATCCACATTATGTGACTTTTTTGAGTAATAGCAGATTCCACCACCCTTCATTAATCCGATGTAATGTAATCTTGCCCACCTTAATTTAAAATTTGATCTATTAATGCTTATAATCTACTAATGCTAAGATTTTATTATTATTTTGCATTGTGGTTCTGCGAATTCTTTTATTCTTTACGAACTATGATGTCAATACAGTCCAAGACTGTAATCCTTCTGGCTATAATTGAATTAATCGTAATCCCAAGTGTTCTAAGTAGCAAATTTTTTATTCAGCAAATGAAAATATTTCATCAAAGTATTGAAATTATTGTATCGTAAATACCGATTTTTGAACAAAAACATCATATTTTTGAACACATTAAATCCAATATATCAGGCTAGCTCAGAAAGTGAGAATTACAACAAACTCCAAAATGTCACTCGTGTTAAAACTTTGAATTTATCTATACTGTATCAGGCTAATTGCTTATTATGGTATCTAACAAGTATGATCTGTATAAAGAAACCTAATTTATAAAAGATTTTTTCGTTAATAAATTTTGTGTTATAAAAATGCGTTGCCTGATGTGTTTACGCCTTTTCCACTTTGAGATCAATCTAGAGTTTATCAACTTTGTCGACCAAATTAAAATTAAACTCGCAAAATTATTGATGTCTTCTGGATGAATCTCTAAAAAACTGCAAAGGCGTAAATTGATGCTTTGCGCGTTGTTGGTCTGTGACATAAATAAATAAATTATCGTTGTTGGTCTGTGACATAATCGATAATTATTTGACCTATTCTATAAATATTTTAATGGTTTGACTATTAAATTAATTATTTATTGTTGCCATTACATTGTTTCTATTTTAACTACCATTTCTCTGTAAATATATAATCTTTTAAAGTATTATAAATATTTAATATACTATCTATTATTCTTATATTATCTTTAGAATCTTATAAAGTTATAAATATATAGTATGTAAAGTATATTTATATACATTACATATCTAAATATTATACAATATTATATTATATATTATAATATTATCTAAATATTATATCTAAATATAAAATTACATAATAAAATATATCTAGAGTTATCTTTCAGTACAGCGATCAAACATCTGCCGTTACTAATATCGCATTCGAATGCCATTTTAAACGTTCTTCCCTTGTATATGTTCTTTTATATAATATAAATATATTTTATAAATATAATATAAATATATTTATATTATAACTATATATTTATATATAATATAAATATACTATATAGGTTTATATTTAATATAAACCTATATAGTTCTGCCGTATTACCGATATGTCGCCTAATGCATGGACAAATTATCTTATGTATTTTTGGCAACATCTTATAATGTACGATAGATCCAACTATTTTTAAATATTTGAATCTTTGGTACTTCAATTAAATACAAAATACTTTAATTGAAGTATTTATATCTAAATACTTCAATTAAAGCAATTGTTCTGTTTGATAGTTTTGTTGTGTAAAGCATAAGGTTTTGAATAAGTCGCTTTGTGTTGTAAATATAAGTAGTATCGATCTTATCATATACTTTTGTATTAAGTTGTCTTTGAGCCTCATTTTCATATTCTTTACTGCTTTATACAATGGCCTGTGCTCCATTTCCTGCTCGTATAATTATCATGTCGCACAACTTTTTAAAAGAATTACAGCTTGGATCAATTCTGGAGCTATGTTTATGAGTTAAATATACTTCGTATATTAAAATTTTTTATGTTGACCTTAATTCGTTATAAGTATTTGTGATATATTTTAACGATTATAAGGATAGCTTTTGATGTTACATATCTGTTAAATAAGATGGTACCCATTTCATATTGAGTAATTTCAACTGTGAATTATTTTTCAATAACACACACTGTTTTGAGCTGACATTCTTAATAAATGTCGTTTAAAATTTATATTTTGATGATAATTTATCTTCTTTTAAGGTTAATGAGCTCTCGGAGGATTAATAATCCTCTCGGAGGATTTGTCAACTTACGTGTTGATAGTATACAAGTAATCAGAGGGTGGGCACAAAATTATTCACAAATGGCTTCGCTCTTGGACTTTTTTAATCTAAAGCATCATTAGTCTACGCATATTAATAACTAAATAAATTAGTAAAGAAATGAAAATTGATTAGACTCTAAAATAATAAAATATAAATCATTTTATAATTAAAATTTATCAAAAATGGTAGATATGCGGAAACATTTGGCTTTTGGCTATTGGTATTAATGTTTTATTTAAATAACAGTTTAATTACATATTTTTATATCCAATATTAAAATATAATTGCAGATCAATAAAAATTTATACTTTAATTGAGTGATTTGACTTCTATCTGTTAATTATTCAAGTAATTTTGAAATTTCAATAAGAATAATAAAATCTATATTTGCAACTTAAAAATTGAATATTATAATATCAATATCCAACATTTAAAAAATTATATTAGGAACACGTGGCTTACGACCAGTACTGTCTGTAATATATTGTAATACTGTTAATGAGATATGCCTTTTTAAATTTTATTATCTTTTGTTAGTAATTTTAGTTATTGACATTTGTTTATCGACTATTAGCGTCATACCCTGTGGCTGAATGCGATAGAAAAGTTCAACAGCTTGTCGAAATGGGATTCGATCCGGTTTGTATTTAAAATTAAATTTGCTATATTCTAAATATTGAACTGATGGAACTTTTTTAAAAGTTCAATCAGTTTATTAAATACCCTTGAACTGTATAATTTAAAACAAAAGTTTTGTCAATTTCGAAAATAAATAAAACACATTCTATATTTCGTTTTTTCAAAAGTTATTGATTGATTTAATAGTTGTCGATAGAATATTTAGAACTTAAATCGAATTGGTTTTGTATAATAATAATTGAATATAAAATTCAAACAAAATTAAAAACGATGTATCTACGATTACTTAATGAATAAAACAATACAATTTATTTTGTTATACAATTCCTATATCTATATTCAGATACAAGAATAATTATTTATTATCTTATGTCATTTTAAGATACAAAACAATACATTGTTTTGTACCCTAAGATGGCATAAGTAGGTGTTAATATTTTGAAAAAAATATTAAGAAAAATAGTCTAGAAAAAGGCAAAGCTATTATCTTGATTTCTTAACATTGGAATTGTTTAGCGATAATGATATCTTTAAGATTACTTAAATAATTTTCTTTCTCTAATTACTAATATTTAATTTAATATAACAGAATAGTTAAATTATCTATTTTTTTAACTTAATTATAAAATTTAATATTTTTATTGTGGTAAAATTTACAGACCATATCAAATTGTAAATAATAAAATTAGATATATTACACAATATATAATTTATATAAATAAAAATATTAATATTTAAGTAATGTCAATGGATATTGATATTACGTTATGGATATCATATATTCGCCTATTTAATATTTTTAAAGCTATTTATCATGCATTGATCAAGTATTTGGTTTTCAATTGCTCTACAATGCAATTACCAGTATAATATCATAATTAGCCATAATCCTTCATTACATATATGCTGCCGTGTAGACTCCTTACCATATGGCACTTTTCGAAATAGATTTCGAAAAGTGCCGTGATCAGCACATAACAGCAAGTTTTGTGCATTGCTATTATTATTCTATCTAATAGCACCGTTTTGAATCAATAGTTATCTGAAATATAGAAATATCACTATGTGACTGAAATCAGTGTTATCGTTTTGTTTTATTAAATATTATATTTATATATAATATATATTACGTAAATGTGTATATACAGTAAGTTCGCACCGGGGCTCTTGACAAGTGTCATATTGCCGGAATAAATAGTTCACATATTAGTTGGCTTTTACAATAAAGAATAACAAAAATTAAACTATATGCCTTCCTGTGTTTCGTATGGTTCTTATATTGCTGGTGATAAATATTTCAAAATCATTTTTAAAAATATCGATACAAAGTATTTTTCTAAACAACAAAATGCATTATTTATTAATAATTTGTCTGCAATTATTGCAAGAGAATATCATTATTATAAAATAAAATTTAAATAGCAATGTAATGTATCCTTGGATTAATAAATAACATTAAAATAACAAATAATTATGTTGTTTATAATCAAAAATACAAATTCCCGTTCCTTTTCTTAACTAAATTGTTAATTTCAATTCAATGCCAAGATTCTTTTTATATAAATCGCTTTACATGTAAAACATATCATAATGTCAGCATTTGTATGAACCACTTGTTAAGTAATAAAATTAAGGCTAGTTTTAAAAATATAATTTTTACTTACGGAACAATGAATTGTCATAATTTCGACAATTCATTCAGTGATTGCTATTTATTCAAAATAATAACTATTTTGTATTTAATTTTTGTATTCTAAAGTTAGATTTTTAAAATAATTAGATTTTATGAAGTAAATGGATTTACAGTATGAACTGTAAATTAGTACTGCCTTGAGTTAAAATCAGCTCTACAATTATAAACAATATATTATTTCAAGATTGTTCTTAAATTTAGGAAACATCTCGAAACGCGTTATCAACACATCATTGGAATATACAGCAATCGGTTGAATCGCTATATTCATAGTTATGTTATGCTGCGACGTTTTTAGAACATGTTTAATTTTTGGAATGGAATACACAGCTCAGATATTTTAAACGATTTGTATTTTGTTGGAACTATCCTTTCTTGTTGGTTTCCTATACATTAAATTCAAATTAAAAAAGTTATAACGAAATCAATTAAATTAGTACCAAATTGAATTAGTGTATGGTAATCGTTTATAATTATGAATTTATCATATATTATCATATTTTAAATCGAAGTTTTACTAAAAGTTTAAAATAATTTACCTCATATTAAACTGCAAATTTAAATACATATTTTGAATATACAGTGATAGCTTTTAACCTACATTGTTTTGGTGAAATTCTTGCACATTTATCGCTCAAATAATTATTCTCGTTAAATAATTAACGTTATACCACTTATATTAGCCAATATTACAGTTATACAGGATCAATTACATTTAAAATTATATTATATTATACTTTTAAATATAACATATTTTTAATTATATAATTTTAATCATATAATTTTGATATGAATACATAACTTTGTAACTAATTAGTTACAAAGATAATTAGTATATATCAGTAAGCTTTGTTTATTCATGTCATTTATTCCTTTATTTACATTCGAAATAAAGTTGTAGCGGCTTTATTTCAAAGTCAAAAACCTAATACTCAAATCTGTTTTTGCCATTTTTTAAATCGCATTTCAAATTCATTTTTAAATAATTTGCAACCAAAATGCAACTTAAAATATCTCATCTGATTATATCGGGTATATGTTTTGCAATTTTAACATTTTAAATAAGTTTATTCGTCAAATTTTTAAATCAAATTTTAATTTTTAAATTAAAATGTGATTTTAATTTAAATCGTCAAATTTTTAAGATCAATAGAGAACTTTTATGAGCGTTGAGTTGCCCATAAGTGTTGATGATTTTTGTCAACGTGAGCCCTTATATACGAAATATAAGGATGTGATACTATTCTATGCTTCAATCTAAACATGTGTCTGCTAACTAGTGTTCGAATATTGTCACGAACCGTTCCAACAAGATCTACCAATAAACATAATCCTGCGTCGACGTCAGTACTCAGTGGATCGTCAGGGCGCAAGCACTGAGCACTAACCTTTCAACATGCTGTAATACTTGGATGGAATACAAAAAATTCAACTAGTCATCGAAAAATCGCACAAATCTTTCTTGCGAATTTGTAGACTCTATCAGTCTAACACTTTTCGAAATATATTTCATAAGCAGTTCATTTTAATCCGTGAAATGTAAGCCCTTATATGTAAGTCTGAAACGACTGTTTGATAACAATAATGTAATAGTAATTAGTAAATTCCCGCTAACAAATATGAGGTAATCGCATCCTGCCAAAAAGGATATACGTAATTGTATTGTCCCTTACCTGAGAACTGAGACATTATGCTTAGTTAAGCATATAGAAAGTCTAAATGTATCTTTCAAGACAAGTATGTGATAATATGAGGTAATCGCATTCTGCCCAAAAGGAGATATGAGGACATCGAATCCTGCCAAAATGGAGATAACTAATTGCATTGTCCATTAACTGATACATAATGCTTAGTTAGAGAAGTCTAAATGTATCCATATCTTTCAAGACAATGTCTCTTGCAGAGACAAATCTAAAACTTAGTGATGTATTTTATGACTAATAATTTACCTTTTCACTTTCCAACTGATACTTGTCATTTTTAAAGTCAAAAGAACAGCACATGATTTTCTGATAATAAACAATCAGTTACAGAGCAATTATCAACAATTTTGCATGATCAAATATTTCCTATACGATATATATATATGTTGGGATTGAATAAACCGCTGTTTAGGATCCATATAGGATGCGGGGTATCTTATATATATGCTGTTTACATACATATGTGCACTACTATTATACATGCCGTATACATTAAGGATCCAACGAGTGAAACGACAATTCAGCAACAACCTCTGCCTGGTGTTTAAGGATGTACCGCACAGCAATTCGATCTGGTTAAGAGCTTAAGCCTCAGTCAATTAAGCAAAGTGTCGGAAACGCCTTTATTCACAATGTCACACAGACAACCAAACGACCAGTGTGTACCTCATTCTACTGATGAGTGTTGCCAGGTACTCATCATTTCGATGCTGAAGTAGTCGTCTAGAAGTGACATGGTGATTAAAAATCACTATGTTTTCCTCATGAAGAGGCATAAACACCAGGCAGCATTCTATATATCCTCATCAGATTAAGGGTAGTTCTGTTTTTCGAGCTTTAAACACTGTTTAAGCGTGTGTTAAGGTGCCTATAGATGATTATAGAAGTCACGGTACTGATGAGCTCCGTTAGAGCGAAACGCGTATACCGTTGTGAAGTTTGTCGTCACACATAGGATGACTGGGCATACGTAGCGACTTTGAATAATGCAAGAATAATTCGGTTCTATTTCTTAGTCTGATGAGGATATATAGAATGCTGCCTGGTGTTTATGCCTCTTCATGAGGAAAACATAGTGATATATTTATGAGTACACCATTGTGTGTCCCAGGGCAGGTGTAACAACAAATTATATATATAATATTTCCAATACGTTTCGACTATTTTTGTTACAATTATAATTACAATAATTATTTGTTATTTTATTAAAATATAAAGATTTAATTTTCTTTGCGTTATCCACGTTACAGTCGACACATGTTTGTACAATAAAAAATCAAATATCAGTAGATTGTTGTTGGATCATTGTTGTATATAATGTTACCTATACGATACAGTGAGAAATTTACTTATTTACTCAATAGAAACAATAATTAGATACAAATATTTTAAAAATAAGCGTAATCAAATGTCCAATGTATCCCGCTATACGTGGTCAACTTCATTCATGAAGCCAGTCTTTACAACGGATCGTTTATCTCCTGTAATCTGTTGTTCTATCAAAATGCTAACATATGATGTTAGCAGATCATCTATTCTATAACCGAGAATGGTTTCAAAGAAAAGTTTTCTTCCGCTAATTAAATCGCCTATTGTTAAATGTATATAACAACTACCGCTTGTCCAGTTTGTTAACTGTTTGTATGAATAAAATGAAATAATTTTACTTTCTGCATCCGGGTCTAGTATGTATACACCAGCCTGGCCAACTGCTAGATAGAGCTTATCTGACGAGGATGACAGTGCATCATCGTTGTTTTTACTCGGAGAAGCTATATCGAAAACCGTATACCCAAAGATTTTCGAGTTCGCACTTAATCGTTTTAAGAAATCAATCTTTAATTGGTTAATATTCAAATTACCATTAACGTTAGTGATATAAGTCTGAACATTTTGCTGAATTGCTTTTCGGAAAAAGTCCAATGTGTACCTGGTTGAGCCTGAAGACGATAAATACGGATGAGGTAAACATTCTTTTAAATCAACATTTAAGGTAGTGTAATCATCACATTTACAGCAACTTATCAAATGCAAAATAGACGAAAGTGTGACAATCTTATCGACACCTACTTGGTTATGGTAACCAGAGAGGTAACTTTCTTTTTCTTGCGGGAAATGAACAAAAACGTCGCATTGAACGTCCTTGCCAGGCAAAACGTTTATCCAAAGTTTTCTTTTAAAAAGAGCTCTATAAGTTACACTACTGGGAGCTTTTGTAATTAATGTCATTATTGATCTTAAGAAATCGAAAAAGAATTCCGCTGCTGGAACTATTACGATTCGTCCGGCGGTGTTAACATAAAGCGCAAAATGATGCACTGGGTATTCTGTAATTCGCAACTTTCGTATAACGTCAATGCATACATCTTTTGCTCTTGAACTTGATTCAATTTCAAGTACATTTTCTATTCCGTCAGGTAAGTATATCCGGTGAAATATCTGAGTTGTTCCTTTCTGAATGGCCTCGAATTCGATATGAGTTGGCGGGAACTTTCTTGAGCCGCGTCTTAATGTTTTCTGTAAGCGTTTAAGACAATCGAATGACACGGAAAACACATTATCACTGCTTGAGTTACGAAAGAAACGATCGACCAAACAAGTCAGTGTATGCGAGGACGGACCACACGAACCCGTTAAAAGCCACATTATCTTCCAAAGATTATTATGAATTAATCCTTTACTGCCATTCAATTGCTTCAGCAGTTGACAATAGCACTCATCCCGGAGTAGCGGATGGCTTAATGCTATCTGTATAATTGATTCTACATTTTCGAAACTCGAATCTCGTTCAGTATACTGCAGAATTAAATCAAACATACTCAACGATTTGCTTTCCAATACAGATCCACTAGTCGCTCCGGTAATCTGTTTTAGTAATGCTTTATCAATAGTTACCTGTTGATATGTACATGTTACCGATTTATTAAAATTATGCTTACAATAAAGTTCAAAGCTGGGTACACTACTGTACTTATCATTTAATTGATCGGTTGTTGCATTGTTGTTGGCGGTGCTGGAAACACTAACAGAATATTTAGCAGAGCATTCTTTGTTCGCAGTGATGGTTTGAATGTAGCCTAAAGGATTATAATCATCATTCGTGCTAGTACCATCTACATTAAATTGCCATTTCGCAATTGAGTTTGTCGATCGAAAATCCTCAAGTACTTGTTCACTTGGTTTGCTAACTGTAGCCAAAATATGCAAAATCGAACTAGGAACCAAAATTTGCTGTGTTTGAGTCCTTTCATTGAATACAGGTATTTTAGTCTTGTCAATTGTTTGTTGAAAGTCGTCAATTGGCACTTTAGCCAACTCTAGAAGATCACCTTTCTTAACAGAATTCTGATAATCATCTATTGCTATAAAATACCGGGAATTTCTTCTCATTTCAGTTAGGAAATATGTTAATAATTGGTGAATAGCAAGCGCATCGTTTGAATATATTTTCATAGGCTGACTGGGCCGTTTTGTTGTATGGATAAAAAGGCATTTCGATGGAGTATTGATATTTGCACTAACTGCGAGAATATGGATGAACGCTATATGCAGCAACTGCGATGTTGTCGAACAGTTTTCATTAAAAGTTTCGTCGCCAATTAAGCTAAGTCCAATCCAGTTTATCGCGAGTATGTTTGATACTCCAGGCTGATTATCTAAACTGGCCTCAAAGAATCTTGAAAATAGTAGTGGCCAATTTGTTTGTGCAAAGTCCACTAATTGCTCTTTTAATCTTAAAGGTGATTGAGGCAGGTTAATTAGGCTTTGAACAAATGGTTTTATCATTTCAATAGCACTAGGAACGTTGCTTATGTGCTCAGGAAGTAATGTTGGCGTAAATGTATCAAGTGAATTGCAATTCCCACATTCTATCATAAATATCTTAGCTACACAGCTGTATAGTATATTGTCCGTGCCACATTTATATTCACCATACCTGATTCCTCTGCATATCTGATGATAAATTAAATTTGTCGATACGGCGTCCTTTGTGGGATCGTGCCAAGGAGCAAATATCTCTTTCCTAAAAAACAACCGCCATGGAGATTTTTTCTCTGTTATCCGCTGTTTCTCTCTACAATACTGCTCGCAATTACTTATAGCGTCTAAAATGTGATCGGTTCCTGATCCTAACGAAGTTACTTTGTCGAATACTGCAATAAATATTGAAAAACCAAAATTATCAATTAACCCTAGCTTTTTTGATAATATTTGAACAACTTCTTTCGAATTTGATGCCGGATCAAGGTGTATGCTTTTTGAGCTCCCATCCATTAGGGTGACTCCTACCGGGATATACGATCGTTTCATCTTAGTTGCGTGAATTTCTAGCCAGCTAGGTGGTTCCCGACGATTACCGTTTGCTTTTGTTCGGGTTAAGCGCATTAGACAGAATTCAGATAAGCATCCTGGACCAGAGACTATAAATTCTTCCACGTAAGGATATAACAACTTCGAAGGCACAAATGATGACAGTAAATGCGCCATAAGTAGCCATCCTCTAGCATAACTTCTCTTTACGTTGTTGTTTGTCAGCTGCTTCATAACCTGGCAATAAATTTCATCACGTAATTGCGGTCTTATAATTCCCATACCGATAACAAAGTGTTGTTGTTCAAGCGAACTCATTTTTTCTTCAGGCAAAAACGGGTTAATATGTTGTGATTCTAATCGCTTTTTGTCCATAGAATTCATTCGTGATGTTGAGTTTCGATTTAACGTTGTCCTGATAGAATCATATTGTGCAAATGCATTCCGGATTCTATCCAAAATAAGGATAGGATAACCCTGATCGGCGTCAGTTTTAGTAGTATTTTTGCACACCGACGATAATTCGAATTTTGTATTACCACTGCTATTCCCTGTACACTGGCATGCCAACTGATGTGTAAAATTAGCTTTATCATTATCCTTGTCCATAAGCTGTTGTATCACTTCCCAGCAAGCTATCGAAGCCTGGATATCCCGCTCGTCGCTTAATTTTAACAAGGAGCATGTATGCTTAATCTGGCTACTGTATTTACTACTAATTCCCGGGTTAAAATTTGCCCTTGCAAACTTTACAAACTGATATTTGTGTTGAACATCCTTTGTAGCTGCGTTTCGTTCCGTCTTTATCGTATTGCTGTTGGAATGACTTTTTTGAAAGTCAAAAATATCTCTGTTAGTAAAATTGTTTTCACTCCATTCAGTTTCTTGATCATCTAAATAAAATTTAATCATGCTATCATCAGCACTGGTTATTGGTAGGTCTTCAATGTTCACCAACTTCGCATTTCTGCGCGTTTTCTTCTCTAGATAAAGCTTACTAGCTTTTTGAATGCAAACCGCAGCATTTCTTAAGGTGGTAAATTTTGCCAATTGACAACGACTCTTGATCGAATCTTGTAGTAGACGAATAGCTGGCAGAAATACACTTGTCGTCCAGTAGTCTAATTTCTCATTGACATACTCTTTCAAATATACCTTACTTTTTCCAACGCAATAGTTTTCGTCATCTGTATTCTTCAAGGCTTTCTTACATACAAATATAACAGTTGATCGTATTTGATTGTATCCTTTTAACCAATGCTCTGCAAGCATATAAAACGTCTTTAAAAATACTTCAAAGTTGTAACGTATTGGATATCCACACCGTCTGATCTCTATCGTACTCATTATTCCGGAATACCTAAAAGTTACCACTTGAAACAGTTGTGAATGATGTAAATTAAAAGTTTATACTTAATAAGTGCGTGGTGTTCAGTAATAAGACCTTATTCTTATTCATATTCAAATTCAAGTATTCAAAACAAACAATTATTTACCCTCGTGGCCAGCAATATGGGCCCACTGATGGTAGCAAATAATACCGTTAAATAATAATTTAAATTATTGGTGAATATGTAAAGAACATTGTAAGGTAATTTTAATTTTAAAAATTATGCAGTTTTGAAATAGCCACTACAACTTACAAAGTTTCAATAAATGACTACTTAACTGATAAAGCTGCAACGCTCATGAATAATTTGGCTACCATCAAATTATTACTTCGATAAAGTAACATTATAATTGTGAAAATATCAATATTTTGTGATTAAATAATTAATATTATAACTGGTAATATAAGGTAACTAGTCATGAAATTGTGATCGCTAATCGTATAATTATATTGATTACAGAAAATAATTATAATTATATTGTATAATTATATTGATTACATGGAAATCAATTGATTATTTAATTAATCCATCTTGCTTTCAGTAGAGATTCTTAAATACATTAAACACACAATATCGCAATTTATAGTTTATAAATTTACAATCTATATAAATCAAAAATAAAGATAAATGATAAATAATTATATAAGATTTTATAAAATTTATATTTATATAAATGTAAAATTAAAAATTAAAAATCAATGTTTATGATATACGATGTATCCGAAAATAAAAGAAATTTAATTTATTATAATTATAATTATTTTTTCAAAAAATATATATAATTATAATTAATATATTATAATTAATTATAAATATAAATATAATCAATAAATTGTAATTAATTATAATTTTAATAAATTAAATTCTTCTGAAAATAATAAAGAAATTTAATTTATTATAATTAAAAATATAATTAATAAATTATAATTAATTATAATTATAAACTGGAAGTTGAAAATCACAAATGTTAAAAATACAGCACAATTCAGATCAGATAATTAAGTCTAGGTATTTTATACGATAGATAAATAAAAATAATGATAAGTAATAAATAATTATATATGTTATACAATTTGTATTTATATCAAGTTAACATCTAAAATTGAAATTTTAAATAAAAATCAATTGCTATGAATTGATTAATAAATAAAAGACGATGTATTCGAATAAAGATTAGCGATCATCTGGAGGAACTGTTGTTATCTTATCAGGTTTCGTCCACTAATTTCTCGACCCAACATAGCGGCGGAGCCAATTCACTTCATCTTCACGGCTTCGGGTCCAGTGGAATCTGAGCCCCCAACCAATCCAACACGCCGTCCTCCGACTGAACCATTAGGGGTCTTTAACCTCCCGCAGATATTTTACTCGACTTGTGAAGGTAGGGATTGGTTCATATGCAAATATGGAGGAGAGCGCTGAGAGTGCTAATCTCTTAAGTTTTTGCATACAAAATAGTAATTTTTATTACGAGTTATTTACGACTTATTTATTTCACAACTCGTAAAATAAAATAAATTATGAATTGACTAATAAATAATATACGATGTATTCGAATAAGGATTAGAGGTCATCAGGAGGAACTGCTATTTTATAAGGTTTCGGCCCTTATTCCATAATAAATATAATAAAATATTTATTCATTTAATTATCATATTTATCTTAAATTAATACATTCGCAAGCAATCGTTAAATTATTAATATTTATGAATAATTTATAATTAATTAAATATTAATATTTTTGAATAATTTATAATTATTAATTAATTATTATATTAATGAATAATTTATAATTATTATAATAATTTATATACTTGAAATATGCATCTATTAAATTATCTAGATGACTTTAAAGAAAGCCAACATCATTACATATTGATAATTATGAAATAATTATAATAAATTAAAAATTTTAAATTGCAATTTAAAATAAAAGTCAAATTTATATGAATTGACTAATAAAAATAGAGGTCATAAGGAGAAACTGCTATGTTATCAGGATGCTATCACAATGATAATAAAACAATTACAAAGTTTTCAACATTTATCTGCTTTATAATGAATATTTGTAAATAACAAACTAATTACGTAATTGCTTACATAATCGGATATAAATTACAAAACTAATCCCAACCTGAGGTAATTATGTAATTCAATTATATATAATATATGCATTCAAAAATGTAAATATTATTGCATCGATATAAACTTGGAAGTTACGCATTACTTCCAGATACTTTTGCATTAGCGAAGATTTTTCTGCAGGAATTTTGACTATCTCTTTAAAGTTAATGTAGTTTCTTTTTTGTAGTTTAAATTCGTTTTACTTCTTATATTTATCAATATTGCAATTAATAGATTAAATGCCATCAGATTGTCAAGACAAAATATCTTTCAATGCAGTTTACCTTTAAGATTTCTTAAAGGTAAACTGCATTTGGTTTGTAAACTGCACTTGTGACATTTGGAAGTTACGCATTTCTTCCAGATACAAACAATAATAATGAATTCCTGATCATTAATGCACATAAATTGTGCAAACTAATTAACAGGCCGTTAAGAATTGTATATTCGAATTAAAAGTGTTTTTTTAGCGAACTTGCATTTACGTATGAAACTTTAAAAAAATTTATATTAAAAATTATCATTATTAATTTAAATAAATTGAAATTTATTTAAATATTAATTTTAAATAAACTGTTTATCAAATTTGTATTTATACATTAAACTTTAATAAAATTTGTATTTAAAATTATGAAATATCATAACTAAAAATTATGATAATTAATTTAAATAAATTGTGAAATTTATTTAAATATCAACTATAAACTACTTGCTGAAACTTACCTTAATTGCTTGAGCACAAGATTTGAGTCGAAAAAACGTGCTTTTTTGATAATATTTGGTCTAATACAACGAATGAAAAAGGGATTTGCTTTGCTCATTTGCTGCATAAGCTGATCGAGTGAACGTCGAAAGTGACTTAATAATGTTCGGCCTTTTTTCCACGTCCCTGTGGTTTCCGATACGCTAACTTCTATAAATAGTCCTCGAATAAAGGTGTTTTTACTTTTACACATCATATCTAATAAATCATTACTAAAGGAATCTCGATTTTTGTCAAGAAATCTGGTTGTAGTATATCTCACATCACCCGCAAAATGTCTCACTCCAAACATATTAACATTTTCATATGGGTTTTTAATGAAATTTGAATGCTGGCCAGCATGAACTCGTTGCATCTTGTGACATAACGAAGAATCCGTGCTTTTTGGAAATATAGTCTCCTCATTTATCAATGCCAATAGACTCATATTATTGTCAGCTATTAAGTCTAATATGTTTTGATTATCAGTATAGTTGATATACGTCCAACTTACCCCTTCTCTTATATACTCCTCCTGTTCAATTTGAAAAACATGCTTTACAAAAAATTGTTGAAGCCGTTCGTTTGCATAGTTTATACAGAATTGTTCAAACCCACACACGCTATTCATGTCGGATAAATCCTCGAAGCCAAATACATCTAGCACACCAATACGTGTTGGAGATGTTGTTTCCTCGCGTGATGAAACGCCATTAATCACCATATCTTTGACACTTTGTTTGCTTGTCAGACTAATAGTAGAATTTATGGTTTTTACTACCCAGTCAAACAGACGCCCATATAGACCTTTAGCCAATGCGTCTCTAACGTCACTAGATTGATCGGCCTCAATCGACGTAGATATAGTTTGATTTTGCGCCCAAAATGTTTTGTTTGTAAGTGATTTCACTGCTATTAATTGATCTAGTCCGAGCAAATCACAGGATGTTGATAAGGACACGGGATTACGTATTGTGGACATATGATCAGCGTTTTTCAGCGGGTGATTTTTGAACTCAATTTGGCCAAGATGTAAAATCCCACTAAGGAGTTTGTATACCTGTTCGAGGTCATCTTTATAAAAGGATAGAATCTTGAATGCACTGTTAAGATTTTTCCATTGTTCTTTATCGTGAACTTCCTTATTGTTAGCGTAGTGATCATTATTGGTTTTGCCCAGATATTTAAATTTCTCGTGTCGAGACAATTTAAGACTAATGCTTTGCTGTGCGGTCATCCCTGAAATTAACCAATAAAATATATGATAATTCTGTTCTCCGTTTTCCTGATGAACAATCCTTGATTTTTCTAATAGATATTGTGATATGTTTGCATTTTTTATCCAACCGTATTTGGTAAACGAAATGTCAATAAACTTACCAAATCTACTAGAATTATCATTTCTTCCGGTTTTTGCGTTGCCGAATGCCTCCAGTATTGGATTTGAATCAATAAGTTGTTGTTCTACCCATGTATGTTTACCGCTTACATGTGCTAGATATTGGAGTATAAGCTTTGTGCTTTCAGTCTTTCCTGATCCGGATTCTCCGCTAATAACGATAACCTGGTTTTCGTTGCTATTGAGCTGCTGCCTGTATGCCATATCGGCGATTGCAAATATATGCGGAGGATAGTTTTGTCTTTTGCAAATTGAAGTATTAGCATTTCTGTATTTTAATATTGTCTTCTTGTCGTATATACCGCTAAGAGTACAGTATGGATTAACAGCGATTAGAATGGTATTAATATAGGTGTAGATTATGTCGTGATTGTAGCGTATTTTAAGATTTTTTAGAACCGTTAATTCTGTGAGTTCCTTCAGCATCACCATATCATCGACAGTTCCCGATCTATTGCCCTCCTGTTGTTGATTATGCCGAACGTTATTAGAACAATTTGACCGTCGCATTGAATCTGCTTGATTCTTTTTATCTTTAGAGCAGTCCTTGTCATAAAGCATATCATTTTGAAAGGCTTCATAATTTATTTGCTTCTCTAGTTTGAATTCACTGTCTACACTATCGGCTACTATAGTGGTCATTTTGTATGAACACAGATAATGTGCTTACGTTTGTTTCAAATAATTCATATCGTTTTATCTACTACTATTATTTAATACGTAAACTATCAATTACTGACAATTTAGTGTGTTACTCTAGTGCTTTCTCTATTTCACTGAGCTGAACACTGTTGTATATTATCTACGAAGGTGATTTTGCATTAGATTGTTACATCACTGCAAATTTTAATTGTTCTCTGCGTTTATAATCAGCTAAAACATGATATTTTTAAATCTGCTATTATCACATGTATTATTTTATTTCTTAATTAAATTATATCGATTGCTTTATTTCAACTGATACGGATATGATTATATCTGACTGGCATAATCAGTCATTATAATTTGTGCTTCGAGCAAATGAAAATATTAATTATTATATTAATTATATTAATCAAGTGATAAAATTTCATACTTTTAATATCACTTTTTAATATTCGCTATTAGTTTAAATAACGCATAATTCACCATAAATTACTGAGAATAGATATATTGTCCATATCGTTTCTTTACGGAACAGCATTAAATTGTACGATACATCAATTAGATAGTTAATCACCTAAATAATACAGACTTCAAGAATTACTGTCGGTCTTATGCATATCATTATATTCAAATTAAAAGTGTTTTGTGCAATACCGCAGGTGTAGTGTATCTAATACACGTGGATTGCAATATATAGGAAAAACATATCAAATGTTAAAAACTAGGTTTAGGCAACACATATACAGCATAATAGTCAAACTATATTTCATAAACATATGAGATTAATAGGACATGATATTAAAAACTGTAAATTATTTATTTTAGAACATATTATCGAAGAAAACATATCAATATTAAATCAAAAACTATTAGAAAAAGAAGATCTTTGGATTGAAACGCTTAATTCCATGTACCCATTAGGATTGAATGACGTGGTACAAGGAATTGGCAGAAGTAGTATAATACATAATAAACAACTCTATTATAATAATCCGGTTAAACGCAAACCAAGAAGTCATGGTGATAAAAGGAATAGGAAAAATAGAGTTAAAAATATTAAAAAAGATATGTATATAAATGAACAATTAGAAATATTAAAACAACTTTTAAGTGATAATAAGCTAAAAGATCTTTATGTAAATATAAGAAGTTTTTCTAAAGATATCATATGTTCAATAAATCAAAAATTAATTAACGACTATGATAGGCTAAGTTGTATAATAGACAGTTATTGTAATACAAAATACTATAATCTATACTATACTATATAATATATACTATATTATAATATATAATATATACTATAATTATTATAATATTATAATATATTATAATTATTATAATATATACTATAAAATATACTATATTTTATATTGTAATAAAATTAAATAATAACTAAACGTAATAATAATTAAATAATTAAACGTAATAATAATTAAACCTCAATAGTAAATAAACTTTTAGTAACTAAATATCAAACTCCATACTCAACACAACAGCTCTGATCTAATCAATTTTGACTTTCAATTCAGCTAATAAAGTTTTCCTAATAATAAACGAATAGATAACATTTATTTATGTAGATTTTAAATAATATAAAAGGTAAACAATCATATTTAAAGTTCTTAAATTTGTTTAACTCTAATCGGGTGCAGATTTGAGTTAATTCATATAATCACATTTAGCTCATAAAATGCAATATAAACTGTTTTTCACAATATGTCGAAAATGCCCTAATAAATTATTTAAGTTATAAATAAAATAACTTAAAATTATTAACTTACAGTTATATGTCAGTTGATATTCAAACGAAAATTAAATTATTTGAATAATTAATAATTTTCGCCGTACTAGACTAATAATTTGACGGTTTTAAACTGCGTGTAGCAGGGATTGATACCGGTATTTCTGACTATTTTCTCATTCCTTAAAACTACATTTCTCCCTATTTTCCTACTACATCGCGATCTTATCGATACTGTAAGTCTCTTAATTTTGCACTATTTAAAAATTATCTGGTAAGTTCGTTAGATTTGTCTCGTTCATCATCTGTAAATATACTTGCTAATAATTATGACTCATGTATCTCAAAATTTTTGACCCACGACGCTTTCATCTTGCTCATAGGTTTGATAATGAATGTGTCACTACCAAACATTTTCTGCATCGTTGTCATCGTCCACAACAACTACACGTGATCAGAATGGACGGCTTGATATTGTTTGTTCTGGGCTTTACGGTAATCGATTTGAGTGGACGTACTTTGACGTCAATGTTTTCTCTCAAATCGAGGTAGACTATGCTCGGTAATCTCGAGAAAAGGAGCTTGAGAATCCATAGTGAACTTGAGTTTTCCCTTTAAATATAGATGCTGGGTCCGTTTCAGGGCCCACTAGCTCTTTTCAGAATACATTTAAGTCTATCCAGGTTAGCTTTCGCCGACCAGTTCAACGTAACAGTGAATCTCAGATATTTTACTCGACTTGTGAAGGTAGGAAGTGGTTAATTAGTCAATATGGAAGATAGAGCTGAGAGTGCAAGTCTCTTTAATTTTTTCTTTGTTGAAGAAACGCCATGAAAGACAACCACCTGCGATTTGGAGAAGTTTAAAATAAGATTGGATGGGGTCAGCTGGTCTGTTAATCTTTAAAAGAAGCAGGGGATGTCCAAGACTACATATTTGCACCTGTGACCAGAGAACAGGGCTGTGGTATCATCAGCGTATACCACAAGATGTTAATCACGTTTAAAATTCTTGAATAGTACAATTGAGGCAGCAAGACATAAGATAGAAGAAAGTGGTGATCCTTGAGGCACACCCGCAATAGGGTAGAACTGACACGCATCAGGGTCGTCTTCATAGTAGAACCGTTTGGTGTACAGCAATATCTCCATCTTGTTAACAATTCTCGCAGGCAACCCGACGGACCTGAGAGAGGAGATAACGAAGGGAATGGATATCCGGTCAAATGCAGCTGAAACGTCAAGGAAAACAGCCACATCGAGTTAATGACTGTTATCCCGACAAAACTGATGCACTTCACCAATTGCTGAATGGACCGTGCTCCCTTTGACAAACCAATGAAAACTCGGTTGGATCAAGTTACTACTACTTAAATGATCGCAGATTCTACGCGCAAGCGCTTTTTCGTAGATGGAGATCAGGGAGTTTTGAATCGAAATAGACCGCAGGTATTTAGGACATGAAACCGGATTACGTTTTGGTAAAAACATTCTACTATTAGATTATGTTTTCAATTCGTCAATTTCTCATTGATGCTGGTTATATCGGATGGTGATGCTAAAAGCATTGTGACGGCCACTTCTCTTCTTTGATCGGCTATCAAAAGCTGATAGACCGGAGAAGATAGTGGAGTGACGGATTTAGAGGTGCCATGAAGTGGACCCCAATAGTCAAGAATATCTGTAACAGATAAGTCCCTGCTCCTGAAGTCACCCCAATGCGGGATTGGTTGGGGAGATTGAGTGGCTCCATAGTTATGTATGGATAGTGATTCTTCCAAAACTCTGTCAAGACCAATGCCCACAATCCTACCTAGTGTGAGGTGGGGTTATGTACGGAGTATAGTGGGAATAAATGTGCTTAGGGATGAATCGAGTAATGTCCTGGGGGAGACGGATAGACCGCGTCTCTTGAAGGACTATGAGATCTCATCTCTACCGGATAGAAGTCTAAGGGCAGAATCACCTCCCGAATTCCACTGATGAATATTCAGTGAAAAAGGCTCACGAGTATTCTGCATTGCGTTAGGTTAGCTTTATGGGATTGGCTTGATCTAGATGGAGCTAGCGGCGGAAAGGTCGCCCTTTCCACCACAAGCCCCTACTATAGAAGACACTTGCCCACGGGCATTGTCTTCATTTCCATAAGTGCAACGGCTGCTTCTTCGGCCTTTGATTTTAATATTTTCTCTATCTTTAAAAGAGGTACTCTGTGTGAGGATGCTCCTATTTTCTTTGATTTCTTCAGGACCAGAGGGTCGGCTATTACTGGAGCGGTAAAAAATAAGGCAAGCTGTTTCTGGATCAAGCTCTCCAATTGCTTGAAGATTGCTTGTCTGATGGAGTCGACTAACCGGATGATGTCGTTATTAGTCATTCTACCCGCAACTGCTCTAAAAGTCACGGGGTTATCTATTTTTATTGGGGTGGGAGGAGCGGTGGCGGGGACAATACAGTTTGAAGTTCGTACACTTCTTGGACCACGCAGAATGGGCTCTTCCACAATTTAAACGTTTGGGTAAGGAGGAGCACTTTCCGCTAACTTGCGGGCAATTCGTTAGGCCGCATACCCCACAAGACTTCTTAACACATTAGGAGCCCCAGTGACCCCATTCGTGGTAACCATTGCAGTGCGGGTAAGTTAGCTCGTCAGTGCTTATGAGTTTAAACAATAGGTTATGCCCCAGAAAGGGGTTACAGGCGGCTTTTGTTAGGATCTCAGCATTATCAATGGAAGAGGACGCAAAAGCTTTTGGGAGAGGAAGACCGTTCTTCCCAGTCACGGACCGGAAGTTTGTTAATCTAAATCATCTCTTTAAAGACTCAATATCCTTCTCATCCAGGTGGTGAGGAAGATTCGAAATTTTGATGGAAGCTTGGAGAGGTTTAAATTGTACTGTACCAAGATTTATTAATTCGTTGTGCAAAAAGGTTTCATACTCCTTCGCAAGGCCCCAGGAAACGAAGGAGATATTGATTTCAGCTTCAAAATAGCGTACTTAGTGGAATAGGACTCTATTATTTTATTTTTCAGTAAACTGACACAGGAATATGTTAAATAGCTTAGAGGTAATTGGGGGAAGTTTCCCAATTACCTCTTTTACAGTAGATGGTAACAAACTACTTACCTTGTTTGATATTGTCGATGAAATTACCTGCATTTTGCTTGTTTCGTAGTCTTTTGCAGCTTCGAAACGTTCATTGCACAGCAACTTAAAAAAATCTCTTTGTAAAGAAAAAGCATGCACGCGAACAATACAGTATGCTCATAAAAACATAAATCACTTGATTACTTGCATGCTGAAATTAAATAAATAAATAAATATTTTCTTAATAGTAAGATAACACAAGGCAACAGAACAGAACACAACACATCAGCCAGTACATTAGGCAACGTTCGATACAAAGCAGAACCATAAGGCTGCGACGAGGAAAGATTGGAGACCGTAGTTATTGTAGTAATTGGGAACTTGAAAAAATAGGGAATGACGGGGTGCAGCGATATATAGTTGGAGCGAGTGTTGTCTAAGAAAGGAAGGTTGATGAACGATGGGGGCGACAGCAAAGAGACGAAAAGTGACGAGAAGAAGGCGGAGTTAGATGTGGATGTGTGTGATAAACCAACAGGGGCTTTATTATGCAATCTATAATACAATAACAATTAATAAGTTAGTCAGCTAATCTGTATTAAATGTACTACAATCATCCCCTCTGTAGAAATCCTTCAGATACTGTGGAGATCTTCGTACTCTTCTTGATCGTTCCATGTGATCGGTCCTCGTTGACTGTTCGAGTAACGACAACGTGTCACTACTGGTCGATGTGTTTTGTTCCTCCTCCGGTTCAGATCTGTTTGGCGGATTTACACGCTGATGAATGGTCGGGGATTAGTGGCGGTTGTGATACGTAACACGGCTCCATGATCTCTGGCGTAGCTTGGGCATTGTTTTCAGTACTTTGATTGATACCCTCGTCATCGATCTCGATTTCTGCCACAGGCCAGGGAGCCAAATCTCGTGTTAAAACTGTAGATATGTGCCAACTACTAAGTCTAACCACCGCATAATTATGATTAGATTCCAGGAGTTCCGCGTGAGTTATATGCGGAATATATTTACTTCCGTCCCTCTGCATACGTCGGATAAGAATTGGTCCGGGTGATAATAACCACGACAGTAATGACTTTCCCGTTGATGATCCTCGGTCGTATGCAAACAGTCGCTCGTGAAGAGTTGAGTTAGTAGCAGTGCATAGTAGAGTCCGGAGTGAATTGAGAACTTCTGGTAGCACAGACTCCCATGATCCGATGGGCAACTTAGCATCAATCGTGACCAACTGTACTGCACGCCAAATGGATCCATTCAAACGTTCACACTGTCCATTGCCTCTGTGATTGAATGCTGATGTATTGATTGTCACAATATTTAATGTAGATGCAAACTGCTTGAATTCCCCGGTCGGAATTGATCGACTTCGGTGTTCCAAACAGATAAAACACGCCATTCAAGGACGACATCGCTGATTCAGTCGACGTATTTTGACAGAGAAGCATCCATGGAAAGCGTGAATATTCATCTATCACTGTCAGAATGTATTTATTCTTAGTGGAACTAGGTAATGGACTCTTGAAGTCAATTAACAATCGCTCAAACGGCTTTGTAGATTTTATTAATGTTGCTATCGGGGTCGGTAGAATCTCAGTTTTACTAGCGCGCAAACTTGGCAATTTTCACAAACCACACGGACATCGTCTAGCGAGAATGGTAAATTTTTTACCTTTATATAATGCAGCATTCGGTCTGCCCTGGATGGCGAGGGTCTCTATGAAGTCTAACCAGCGAATTCAGTGGTTTTGCTATAGCTGAACAAGTCAAACGTGACAGAGCATCAGCTACCAGGTTTTCGCTTCCTAGGCGGTAGATAATTTCAAATCGAAACTGCGAAAGTTCTAGTCTCCAGCGCTATATCTTCTCATTCTTAATCCTACTTGAATGTGAGGACATCATAAACGACACCGATCGTTAATCTGTAATAATCTGGAACGGATGTCCCAACAGATAATGACGCCATTCCCGGATCGATTCAATGATAGCTAAAGTTTCTAATTCGATGGCCGGATATCGTTTCTATGCTTTAGATAGTACACGTGTGAAGAACGCGAATGGTCGACCACGTTGACTGAGTGTTGCAGAAATTGCAATTTTCGAGGCATCCGTCCCGACTTCGTACGGCAGTTCTTCGCTTATGCTTGAACGACAAGTTACCAGGAGATCCGATTTAATATCATTTAGGCTAGCCAATGCAGATTCACTCAATAGAAATTCTCGACATTCTGCGAATTTTCGAATTCTATCAGCAAAATGAGGTATCAATCAGCAATAGTAAGTTAAAAGTCCTAATATATGTTGATGACCATAAGTATCCAATGGAGCTTGAAGCGCGATATGTGGAGCGAGTCTTTTGGGATCGGGTTTTACGATGCCTCCAGCTATGCATTGAATCATTACGCATATTGATTCGGATGCAAACGAGCTTTTCGACTCATTCATAGTTATATTGTATGCATGAGGCACTTTCAAGAAACGTTAAAGATTGCAGTTGTGTTCTTGTCTATCTTTACCAACAACTATTACATTTCTAAATACGTAAACACTCCTTGTACATGTTTGTGTTGTATTAAAGAATTAATCACGCGTTGGAACACGGCTACTCCATTGGTTAGGGCAAGGGGAATTCGTTTATATTCGTATAACCCTCCTCTCGCTTTAAACGCCGTGTATTCTCGTTATGATTGGAGAATTGATATTTGGTTGTATGTGTCCTTCATGTCCAGACATGTAAATCTTTGGTTATTTAAATTTTTGGTTAAAATCTTTGGTTATTTAAACTAACAATTGTCTAATAAATTATGATAAACCAACAGGGCTTTATTAGACAATCTATAATAAAATAACAATTAATAAGTTAGTCAGCTAATCTGTATTAAATGTACTACAATGTGGATGGTTGGCCAGGATAGTTAGGCAAGATGTGTGGATGTGTGGTCGAAGCGACGGAGACGTAGGAGCACTCGAACGGCGTTGTTGATAATGTGTTGTAGGGGTAGGATGATGAATTTTGGAGAATTTGTGAAACGGATGAGGCAGTAATCGATCTTAGGGAAAAGAAGCGATGAAATATGAGACATACAAGAACGGAAGTCGATAAGGTAGTGGATACGGTGGATGTCACGGATAATTAATTCGACGAAAGAACCTAATCACGGACGAAGTGTTAAAGGGAAAGGTGATCATCGAAATTGAAGCCTAAGAAAGTGAGATTGTGGACTATGGGGATAATTGATGAGCAAAAGATACAGTGTGAGGAGATATGTTAAGTTGATGGGAAAGGATCCACATTATTCAGGACTTGTCGATGTTTGAACGAGCTGAAGATGGGAGAGACGTTTGTAGATAAAAGAAAGACAGTTCGAGGCAAATATGCCGATATCGTGTATGCGATTGGCGGATGCTTGAACATGGATGAGTATGTGATCGGCGTATTGCATGATGTAAACTAGTAAGGTTTGGTAAACGGAGAGAGATCTCCAAGCAGAAGAGAGAAAAGCAGGGGACCTAACATTGAACTTTGTGGGAACCCGCAGAAAATAGGGATGGGAGGGTAGGATGATGAATTTAAAATCGTGAAAAGAAAGGCCGGATAGATATGAGTCAAACCATGCTACGAAGGAGGAAGAAAACCGTAATTATAACGAAGGCGAGACAGAAGGATGGAGTGGTCGACAATTTGGAAGGCGGAGGAGAGATGGAGGGAGATGAGAACACTATATAGAGCCTTGTCATGAGAAATGAGCTGGTTGTTGTAAACACTCAATCAATCGATTTCAGTTGAGTGATTATAGCGGAAAGCGGATTGGAGAATAGGATACAGATTGGATGAAGAGAGATAAACGTTGATCTGTATAAAGATACGGTGTTCTTAGAGCATAGAAAGAGTAGGGAGAAGTGAAATGGGGGCGATAGCTTAAAGGATAGGCGGTGCTGACCTATGTTCAAAATACCTTTATGATATTATTAATGTTATTAATAATCTTGTATTATTAGTCTTGCTTCTATTGTTAACGATTTTTCTTATGTCTTATCATTTGCCTGAACTTTTCTACTTTACATTTATACATCCTCAGCAAATATTAATCGCATTAAATTTTCCTTTAGCGGGAAATGAAGTTGTCACTGTAGACCTTGGACATCAATATTTGAACTTCATATTTCCCTTTGTAAAATAAAAAGCAACCATCAAAACAATATCCCATGAATACTACATAATCTGTTAACAATGATAAATTAGCTGTTTAATCATCAACATCAAATCATGAATTTCGTCTTCGGTTTTAGATACTAGCTCTTCTATGTCGAAATTCTCACAAATCATTTACATCTAATGTTCCTTAATCCAACCGTGTTTCCAAAACTTCATCCGAAATAAGCGGTATTATTTCGCCAATGCACTCGTCAAATTATTCTTATCCAACTCGTAGTCTAAATTTGTCTGCAATAGAATATTTAAGCTTACTTGGATCAATTTTACAGATTCCCAACGTCAACGACAACTTTTCCCTCACGTCGAGGTACTCGACTCCTCTTCCGTTAAAAACTGTCTCGATGCTGATGTCTCTGTGTTGCGATGTCTCCTTTTCATAATCCTACTTGTAGTAATTCATATATCTTTAATGACACCTCTCCTATTTCTACACATCGTCATACATCAAGCGTTTCTTCTTCCCACTCGGCTCGTCATCCACTCTTACCAAATTTGAAATATATCATGGGATGTTTTCCAACTAACGTATTGAAATCTTACAGTCACTCATTTTTATCTTATTTGTGCAATGTTTTCAATTCGTCAATTCCTCGTTCATAATATCCTGATTATTTTAAACTCTTAATATATATTCAGCCATTGATGTTATTGGCCATCAAATTGTTCTCGATTGATCATAAAATTCGTTTCACTTCGTTATCGATACGGTTTTAATCGGGTGTTATCAAATGTCACCCAGGTACGCCTTTGGGGTACCTAAGCTATCTCGGGATTGGTCTTCTTTTCAAAAGGACGTCCCCCAGAGCAAAGACTAAGGTTCCTGAAGCTCCTTGTCTCTAGTTTACCCAGCATAGGCCGTTCCGATTGGATTCTTCTGGAGGAGAAACACCCCGGGTGGTTCAGTCGGAGAGAGGCGTGTTGGATAGGTTGGGGGCTCAGATCCCCATGGATTTGAGGCCATAATTCTTGAAGAAAACGGGCTGCAGTTGAAGAATGGCAATCATCTATGAAAAAGATTTGATGAAGATTTAGACTGTAACTGTCGTTTTGTATTTATTCTATTTATCCTGCATGCTTATTTATTTATTAATAAAATCTATTATTATTAAATTTGTCCTTTTTGTATTTAACTCATAGATTATTTATACTTAAATATAATTTACTTTTTCATCTATTTATCAAATCACTTATGACGTACCTCAAAGTTTTGTTCTCAACTCTGCTCTTTACACCTGTTGGTGACCTAACACATATAACATCTCAGAATGGTTTTCGTTTAATTCAATATGAATATGACATCGAACTGTATGCAGACTGTGATCCTTAGTCCGTGAATGACCCCACAAACACAGTTTATTACTGCTTAAATCATCTCTACAGGCTTTTGAAGTGATTATGTTTTATAATATGAAATAATATAACGTGGAGAATATCTAATTCTTTGTCTGATCTGAACATTTTAAACATTTAATTTTCACGACGTAAACCACTAAATACTCTTTGAGTGTTACTGCATCATTGACATTTGTTCAATTAAAAAATCTTTACTTATATTTTTACAAAACTCAAATTTATATTTTTATTTTAGTTGGCTTGTAAATGACAGATATTCGGATTTGTTACTTTAAAAATCTTCTTTTCTTTATATATTTAAAGGGACATGTTATTTATTGATAAATTTTAATAAATTTATTTACTGAATCGTATTTAGAAACTGGATCATCTAGAATTCATAAAATACATAATGTTTATTTCTTAAATCATCTCTACAGGCTTTTGAAGTGACTATGTTTTATTATAAATATTAAGAATATAATTTTATGTGGAGAACTTCTCATTCTTTGTATGGACAAAACATTTTAATATCTTTAAAATAGTTTGATCAGAATTTTTATATCTTCAGCAATTTTAATGTCATTGACCATCAAATTCTTCGATTAAAAAATAAAAATCTTTACTCTTATATTTTTACAGAACTCGAATTTATAAATATTGACATTTTAGTGGACTTGTAAGTGATAGAGCGTAATATTTGTTACTTCAAAAATATTTTTCTTCTTTTTATCTTTATTTGACGGAACTATAATACACTTTTATATTTAGAGTTTATCAAAAACACTGGATTTGTCCAAATATGAAATTTAAATATTTCAGCAACTACTGCTTTTGAAATATTCTTCGTGAACAAGTATTTTTGTTCATTAAGATGACATTAGCACTCGTTGAAAAATCATGGAAAACTTTACATCATATACAAACAAATTGAAAATTAGATTATATTTTACCTAAAATTTACTTTCTGCATATTAACCAATCGTAACCTTATAATACATGCATTCTCAGAATCATTTACGAATAATGTATTGTTCAGTTTTATTTTGAAATCAATATACACGGTCATTGAAATCTTACATGCATCGGTACCTATCAACAATCGCACAACATTACGAGCGATTCGGTATTGTTATTAAACTTGATTGACAAAAGTATTTAAACCTAGAATTAAATCAATTGAACTCAATATAATAGCAAAATATATTAGCGAAAATTTAAAATCAAAAGAATATTAACTCCTTTATTATTAGGAATTATTAATTTTTGTTTATGAAAATAACATCAATACTTGCTGAAATACTGTGAAAAAACTTTTTATTTTATATTATTTTTTATAATAATGAAGGTCGTTAAAAATTTCCCCTCTTAGCTCTTATATTCTTAAGAATATAGAAATTTTCTTTGTTATTTCACCAAGAATATTTCTGTTATGCAAACAAGATGAATTTTGGTTATATATATTTATATTTATATAAATATATTTTTATATTTATATTTATTTTGATAAATTTATACATGAAGAAAACAGTACTTGCCGAAATATACTAAGAAATTTACTCTTACAAAGATAAAAATCCAGCTAATTCGCTTTTAAAAAAATAGGACAATATATTACTTATAATTTAAATATTACATACATTGTCTAATTGTAACTTGTACGAAAATGTACTTCGGATCATGGGCAAATAGTGCATTATCCACTTCTATTTTGGATTTGATATGCACGCGAACATATAAACTTACTAGCCTAGTTATCTCCAAACGATCATACTGCATTACAAGCGAGCCGAGCTCGCCATTAAACTTAATTTAAACGCGAAAATTAAATCAAATAAATTCGAGTATTATGCCAAAATTCGATTGCACTTCATGGATATCATATAATTATTGTTGTCACGTTTAGTTTAAAATAAAATTTTATTTTATTAAATATAATTTTAAATTGCATTTCCAAACTTAATTTTCTTCTCAGTTATAGAATTGGAAAGATTTTTAGAAGTTATCTCAGATAGTATCTTTCTCCGATACAAGGATAGTTCTTTTCAAGATTAATCCATAAACGAAGACCACATAAAAACAAAAGCAGCTTGTTAATATCAGACAAACGGATCTTTGTTTATATTCAATAATGACTGCTTTAATATACAGGAAATCAAATTTATTTTTCTACATATTAAATATATTATATTCTTATTTTCAATGCTTTCTTATCCAGTTATATATATTTCGATACCAGATTGAACCAACATTAATACGGTCAATAATAAATAATCATGATCAATTATTAAATATTTCAAATTTTGCAAGTAGCAAAGCATGAAAAAATGTGAGATATTTAATAACCACAATTCGTTATTAATGATTATCTGGTATCATAATATTAAAGCAAATCAATTTTTGTTTGGAAATGGCCTTCGTGAAATTGAGGTCTCTGGAAGAACTCAAGTTTAGAAAAATAATAAAGTCAGTTTATTCTTTATTATACAAAAACCTAAAGCACATTAAAAAATAGAGTAAAATCTTTTATCTAAGGATTATATTTACAATGCACTAAAATGTTACTGTTAAGTTTGATCATCAAATACGCAATTCTTGAACAGTTCATTGAAATTAGCAGGTTCATTTATGTACCAGAAAATTGATTTAGCTGAATACTTAGTATTCTGGATTAATTTTCTACAATCGTCTGAGCTCACATCCGCAAGCTGACAATTTGGACGATCTTCAAATATACCCAACTCATCACAATGTTTATCCTCATGATTGATAGCATTTAAACATCTAACAGCACGAAGGTAATTACAACACTTTATAGCGCAAGCAAGTTCCAGTATTTCGTGTGTGGTTAGAACTGCAAGTTGGCTTGTTCTTTGAAGAGCTTGTTGCAATGTATGAACACATATACCTGGTTCATATTGAATCCAACTACATAACAAACTACATAGTGTATGCAGTGACCGTGTGTTAACTTCGTTATTGACAAAACACCAAGGCTTTACATGTTCAGACGGTGTATTTGAGATTTCATCAATAAGTGATGTAACTTTTATAGGATGCCACGTAAACTGCTTAGGAAGTGTGTAGATATTGGACAACACAATATCTGATTCAGATGTGAAGTCAGTGCAAACTTTTGTTTTCGAAGTCTTGTCACTACTGGACTTTGAAGGGCGTATTATTACATTCTGGTGAAATGTCTGCATGTGTATTTTCAAATTGTTCATTGAACTGAAATACTTTTTGCAGCGATGGCAATAATGGTCTCCTTCTAACAGTGCAACACTTATCTCGTTACGTAACATTTTGTCGGCTTTTTGCCCTCCCCTCGTATTCAAATCATTAGAACAGAACTTTGATTCTTTTGATCTTCCTAATTCTTGACACTTTGTTAATAACGCATTGACAAAATCGATTGAACTAATTTGCTTAGTAGCCAACCGGTCCAAATCATCACGTAGATCAAGTGAATATATACGATCAGGGCATCTCACAAGTTTCGTGCTATCATTCTTATTTCTATTAATGTTGCTGTCATCGGTACTGCAATTGCTATTAAGAGTTATCAGCTTTTTCGTGTTCCATTTCGCTTCATCTTCCTTGCTTAAACGTTCTGGGCACGCACATATCCGAAGCAATATCTTTTCCATAGTCATGCGGATGTCCCAACCGAATAGTTCCCGTGTGGATAGACTCAACAACTGTTGATGGCGTCGGTCTTCTGCAGTTTGGTAAGGCGTTTCAACAATTAATCCCCGATTACAGCATAACATGCGTACCAGATTGTTACCATAATCAAAATTACGTAAAGCTGACCAAATATCACTGCGGCTCGGGTCCTCTGGCAAATTACTATATTCGTCGTCATCAAATTTAGCAGAATTTGATGTATACAATGGTCCAAACATAAGTTGATCTATTTGACGCATACTTAGGCGAATAAGTCGCAATGTTAATAAACCACGGTCATCATGCAGTGAATTTACATGAACAATTCTTCTTGACTTAGGATAACCCGAATGCGGTTGGTCGATTACGAAGAATTTAAACAATCAAATACCGTCGAAAATGCAATATATTAATGAAAAACTTACAGATATCAAAAATCACAAACCAAATTTTATACTAAAACGAATCGTAATTGATATTTACCTTATCTATTACCGAAATATCTCTAAAAGGACATTTCTTGTTCCATAACCGGGATGCTTACCCCGTATAAACATTTTAAACCTGAGTGTTTATCTTATATACACCTCGGTTACATCTCCGGTCATAAACAGACAAGAACGATAGCTCCTCTCTTTGCTTAAGATTTAAACACTCATAACCGGATGTTTCACCAGGTGGTACATCACTTAACTGAAACTATAAATTTTATATTCAAACAATCATATTAAGTGATTATTTCAAATAATTATATTAGGTGATTATCTCAATTAATCAAATTATCATATTAGATGATTAATATTGATAGATTTTCAACGGTATTGGATTATTTTTGGATCGAAATTAGTCTCAAAATATGAATCAATTTTAATATCATCAGGTGTTATGAGTGCTCGTTTTTCTGGTTTTCGCTTAAACGACATATATTTTCCATTGTAAACATCACTTGTAGATATGATCTCTGTAAAAGATGTTTTATCATCCTCGCCACTTAACGTCTGTTTAGTAAATAAAGATTTTCTGGGACGTCCGCGAGGATTCTTAATCGGAGGAAAGCATTTTTCTTCGGTTTGTTGTTTACGTGGACGGCCTCTGGGTCTCTTTTGACCTTTATTTTCATCGATAAAAATAGATGTACACAATTTAGATATGTCAGTATATTTGTTGCGTCGATAGGTACGTCGATTTGTCTGCTTTGTATCAAAATTTATGTGTCTTTTACAGGGAGACCAATCATCGTCATCGGAATGACGAAAAGTATCTAAACATAAACAATACACTCTAAAAATATATATTTTTTAATTTCTAAGTTTATAAAATTCGGCATCTATTTTGATTAAACGGACTTGCAAAAGCTGACATTTTATCTTTAGCCACTTTAATAAATATTTGTTATTTGGTTAAATTTCAGAATTATAGGCTTCAAATGTTAACAGCTTTTCAACTGATCCATAATACCTATCATTTTAAATTCAAATGATAATAACTTAATAAGTTTAAATGCATTTATCATCTAAATTCATTAAATTTAAATTTACAATTTAAATTTAGATGATAGCTATTAAATCTTTAGTGACTAATGCCAAATTTAATGATTATTTATAATTTGTTTTAAAATTTTAGAATTATAGGCTACAAATGTTCATTGCTTTTCTGTGGATCCATAATTCTTCTGCTTTTATATTCAGATATAGAAGAATACGACATTTCTGTATACAATATTTCTGTATACGATAATATTAGTTGTTGATACCGGTCATTACAGTGGGTTTTCATTTTACATTGCAAATTCATACTTTGAACTGGGCAACCCCTTGTTCGACTCAGTAACTGTACCTATCTGCTGGTTGAGATAATAAGATACATGGCTGGTTATCTCACTTACCGTTATGTTCCAGGTATTACTTGTACTTGTAAACTGCTAGATCTACCTCGCTTGCACTCATCGATACCATTATATTTATCGTACATTGCCTTAAGAGCTTCTACATAAGAAGCTTCCACAATTCTCGTAACTTCTACGAAGAAAGTAAAGCGTCCAATAATTACCTTTAATTTGTCAAATTTCAATGCCAAAGCACGACGGATTTGTGCTTTGGAATTGGACTTGGTACATACCGGCACAGCGTGGTGTGTATCTTGCAATATTTTTGAGGTTGCACACCAAGTTTAGATATCATTTGTGAAGTATGCAGTTCAGTGCAGTATTTGTTACTGCGGAAATCAATACTTTCGATTTTATTATAATAAAATCATACTAATTTATGGTCAAACTCATATATTTACATTTTCAAAATACAAAATATTCTCTTCAAGATAATATCTAAGAATTCGTTTGCCGTTTAGCACTTAACATAACCCAGCGTAGATGGTATCCAGCTAAGTATAATTACATAATATGACCCACAATTTTATACTAGCAATTAATAGTTCAAAATCAGCCTTCAATGGATGCACCGTTTAAAGCTTAGATTAACTATAAGGTCTTCTGTATTTGCTTTTGTTTGCAGATCTTAAAATAAACACCAAATATCATTGGAAATAATTTATTGTTATATTGACCTACAGTCATACGCTTTAGATAACTACAAGCTGGGCAAATACAATCTGCCACATAATAGTACTCCATCAATTTGTAGCCTACATAAAATAGTTATGGTTCAACAGGAAGAACTTGAGACCATTTTATTTTGCAAATTGAGCTCAAATTAGTTTCGCTATGATTTGTAAATTTTTAGTTATAACACATTCATTGAGCTGCAAAAAATGTTATTTCGTTGCAAGTCCATATTCTCTATATGGATATTTAGTTGTCGATAATTTTGTTGGTAAAAATAATATCGTATAGATAACTATCCGTCGATCGTAAAATTAAAGGATCGTGTTATGAAACAAACTGCATGATTACCAACAGTGCATGAGTAGCTACACTTAATCTGAATCCAAGACTGTATGTATCATATTGCCCCTCGACATGTGGATTCAATGCGAATTTGCAAGTAGTTCTTAATAGATTGATGAGAGATAATATCTAGCCCAACCTTCATGGCTTTTTCATTGTCGATTTCTATTTAGGGTCGAAATAGCTTGCACACTTGTATAACTCTTCGAAATGAAGAAAAGTAAGGTGAAATTCAATTGATTAAATTCAAAATTCAATTGATTAAATCGACAGTATATTGTAACAATTATCTGCATCCTACTATAGTTTAAATCAAAGTTTAATTTATAAATGTGTTTACTCGTCACTGAAAAGTTATTTACGTTGGTCTAATGACTAATAGGGGGTGTATTTGAACATCAAACTATGTTTATGCATATTAACAGAAACTAAAAAACTAATGTTGACCCATATTTTTAAATCTAAAATTGAGGAGCAGGATTAATCAAAATACTATATCATCTTTATATTTCGATAGCAGTTGATGGCATCATCAGAAAAAAGCGAAAAATTTGGTCATCTATTATTGAGGAAATTGAAGGTAATTTGTTTGTAACAATTCAGATGAATCGTTCTTTTAATATTATTGATATAAATCGATGCAAACAAACTTGACTGCTAAAAGTCTTTCTTTGCACCCAACAGTCGAAGGTATCTCTTTTAAAGACGAGAAATGGATTTCTTTCTGAAAGTCGTTTGTTGAAGCGTTTGTTGAAGTCGTTAGTTGAACAGTCACTTTTAAATGTTATCCGATATTTCTATGGTAATGCTAGGACACCATTGTCATTAACGATTATTAAGGCAATATCTATTGCATTAATAAAGTAAACTTAATAAAACTATGGGTACATTTTATTACACTTATGGTATGGGTACAGCTATACGATCAATCTTTTAGACAATACTGTTGCCAATGGCAAAAAAATTGTAACAAGTGAATACTACTTGAAAGATTGCGGATTATGTCAATAGAAATAAACACAATCGTGATACCTTTGTCCAAGGGCTCAGTCAAGCACTAGCATGCTGAAATTGAATATTCTTCTTTACGCAATTTGAGGTCGTATACTAAAAACTAAATTGGACGTTCATGACCGAAATCAACGCTATCTGCATTAATGTAAAATACCTTTATGATATTATTAATGTTATTAATAATCTTGTATTACTAGTCTTGCTTCAATTGCTAACGATTTTTCTTATGTCTTATCATTTGCCTGAACTTTTCTACTTTACATTTATACATCCTCAGCAAATATTAATCACATTAAATTTTCCTTTAGCGGGAAATGAAGTTGTCACTGGAGGCCTTCGACATTAATATATGAACTTCATATTTCCCGTTGTAAAGTAAAAAGCAACTATCAAAACAGTACTCCCCATGAATACGACATAATCTGTTAACAATGATAAATTAGCTATTAAGCATCAACATCAAATCATGCATTTCGTCTTCGGTTTTAGATTCTAGCTCTTCTATGTCGAAATTCTCACAAATCATTTACATCTAATGTTCCTTAATCCAACCGTGTTTCCAAAACTTCATCCGAAGTAAGCGGTATTATTTCGCCAATACACTCGTCAAATTATTCTAACCTAACTCGTAGTCTTAATTCGTCTGCAATAGAATATTTAAGCTTACTTAGATCAATCATACATATTCCCAACGTCAACGACAACTTTTCCCTCACGTCGAGGTACTCGACTCCTCTTCCGCTAAAAACTGTCTCGATGCTGATGTCTCTGTGTTGCGATGTCTCCTTTTGATAATCCTACTTGCTAGTAATCCATATCTCTTCAATAACACCTCTCCTATTTCTACACATCGTCATACATCAAGCGTTTCTTCTTCCCACTCGGCTCGTCATCCACTCTTACCAAATTTGAAATATATCATGGGATGTTTTCCAACTAACGTATTGAAATCTTACAGTCACTCATTTTTATCTTATTTGTGCAATGCTTTCAATTCGTCAATTCCTCATTCATATTATCCTGATTATTTTAATATATATATATATATATATATATATATATATATATATATATATATATATATATATATATATATATATATATATATTCAGCCATTAATGTTATTGACCATCAAATTGTTCTCGATTGATCATCAAATTCGTCTCACTTCATATCGATACGGTTTTAATCGGGTATTATCAAATTTGTCACCCAGTTACGCTTTTGGGGGTACCTCGGCTATCTCGACATTGGTCTTCTTCTCAAAAGGACGTCGCCCAGAGCATAGACTAAGGTTCCTGAAGCTCCTTGTCTCTAGTTTACCCAGCATAGGCCGTTCCGATTGGATTCTTCTGGAGGAGAAACACCCCGGGTGGTTCAGTCGGAGAGAGGCGTGTTGGATAGGTTGGGGGCTCAGATCCCCATGGATTTGAGGCCATAATTCTTGAAGAAAACGGGCTGCAGTTGAAGAATGGCAATCATCTATGAAAAAGATTTGATGAAGATTTAGACTGTAACTGTCGTTTTGTATTTATTCTATTTATCCTGCATGCTTATTTATTTATTAATAAAATCTATTATTATTAAATTTGTCCTTTTTGTATTTAACTCATAGATTATTTATACTTAAATATAATTTACATTATATTGTAAATTATATTTACACGGAATACACTTTGTCTTACTGCATCATTGACATTTGTTCAATTAAAAAATCTTTACTTATATTTTTACAAAACTCAAATTTATATTTTTATTTTAGTTGGCTTGTAAATGACAGATATTCGGATTTGTTACTTTAAAAATCTTTTTTCTGTATATATTTAAAGGGACATGTTATTTATTGATAAATTTTAATAAATTTATTTACTGAATCGTATTTAGAAACTGGATCATCTAGAATTCATAAAATACATAATGTTTATTTCTTAAATCATCTCTACAGGCTTTTGAAGTGACTATGTTTTATTATAAATATTAAGAATATAATTTTATGTGGAGAACTTCTCATTCTTTGTATGGACAAAACATTTTAATATCTTTGAAATATTTTGATCATAATTTTTATATCTTCAGCAATTTCAATGTCATTGACCATCAAATTCTTCGATTAAATAATAAAAAATCTTTACTCTTATATTTTTACAGAACTCAAATTTATAAATATTGACATTTTAGTGGACTTGTAAGTGACAGATCGTAATATTTGTTATTTCAAAAATCATTTCTTCTTTATATATTTAAAGGAACATGTTATTTATTGATAAATTTTAAGAATTGAGTTATATTTATTGATTCGTATTTAGAAATCAGATCATCTAGAATCTATAAAATACAATAATTAATCATTAAATTTATTAATTTATAAATAACCATGACTTTTTTACTTTTTACTTTCTATCCTGCAGACCTGAATTAAGATAAATAGTTTAACTTCACTCAATATATATATATATATTAAAGACTTGTAACTATGCTTTTTGACGCCTTTTAAATATCAACATCTTTAAGACTCCATGATTTTACGAGGAAGCAAGAACTTAACAGGATTTTGCATGAGCATGTCCCACTTTTCTACGAGATTCACTTTTTAATTGGTACCTAATTCTAAATGTACTAATATATCTGTGTTGTGTGCAATTACTGCTCTCAACGTTATGGCATTTAAAATTAAGGCTGGCAGTTTTTGATCGAGTTATATTCTTAAATTTACTCATTCAAATTTACTTATTAGAGTATAATTATCCTAGATATTTTATTATGACCAATACCTCAATACAGAAGATTGCTGTAAAGGTGGCAGTATGTCAAAAGAACTAAATTCTGACCTCTTCGCCGTCCTATCCGACAAATTAAACCCAATCGATAATTTTTCTTGTTTAAAGATTCATGTCAGACTAACAGAACATTAACAGACAGAAATCGCTTACTTGAATGTATTACTGGCGCATTGAAAAATGAACAGTTTCCAATTAAGGGATATTACATCCATATGCTTTAATGGATAGAAAAGGCAATGACACTTCATATTATTTAATTAAATATTTGTTTAAAGGTCTATATACTAAATATTTATACAGATTAAGATGAAAATTTGCAAATAGAAATGTGATTATTTAATTTATTATCTGCGCAATGGGGTTAAATGACGGTTTTCAAATGAAGGGATACAACATACATATGAGTACATAAATAGAAAAGGCAATAGGACTATTTATTTGATTTGATTAAATATTTGCGTTTATAGATAGTTCTTTATAGGTCTACATCCTAAATTTTTATGCTGTTATGTTAAATAACTATTAATAAATTAAGCTTCAAACACTGATGGATTAAGGTGTCAATAATAATGAAATATGTTGTCATTAATTTAATTAAATAATATATCGAAATAAATAATATAATAATGAAAAATAATATAACAATATAATAGTTAAATATAATAATATAATTATATAATTATATTAAATAATAATAGAATAATGTTTTTTATTTATATTCTCATCAGTAAGCATTTGTGTCTTCGAGTTTGTAATTACTTTAAAATCAGCACAAACCATAATTTGACACGTATATTATTGTCTTTCTGGTTGTGGCACGACATTATTCTCAAAGGTATTGTTCGTATTCTTGATACAGAAGAAGCTGCTATTCTACATGGGTGGGTCTCATCAGCTGCTTACCCACACCTACATTTCACGTTTCGATTCTTATTGTATGCTTAATCCGTAAGCATACAATAAGGGCACTACGGCACGTCATCTTCAGATGACGTGCCGTAGTGCCGTCGAAATATTGGATTTTTCAAATCAAATAAATATTCCTGTTTCCTCGCCTTCTTGTAATAATATTTAATTATTTTTAAATTAATTAATTATTTAATTTCTAATTAATCATCAGTATTAAACATCAGTAATTTTAAACAAGACGATTTTAAAACATTATTCAGAGATTATTATTAATATAATATAACGACTCCGCGTTCAAATAATTCAAGTCAGTGATGCGACCACATGCTCATCTCTAGAATTTGCGTTGGAGAAAGGAGCGTCGAATTGGTTGACAACAAAACCAATCGAAGCAGACGGGTTCCGTTTATCCTCACACAAGTTTAGGGACGCTGTGAATGGTCGATATGGACTAACACCTACGGATGCACCTGCACATTGTAGTTGTGGTACTAAGAATATCACAGTTCACTCGCTCTTGTGCGGTAGAGGCGCACTTACAATCATAAGGCGTAACCTAATACGTGACACACTTGCCAACCTTTTGACTGAAGTCACTCCGTGTGTCGCAATTGAGCCCGTGCTGAGTCCTATATATCCCTCCATTCAGTTCGAGTCAGCTACAACTTCATGTGATAGTGAAGCGAGACTTGATGCCATGTGCACGGGTCTGTTCGGAAGACGAAGCGAGCGCGTCTTTATGGACGTCGCTATATTCAATTGTCATGCTGCTTCTTATTCTGAGAGATCGCCTTCATCAGTCCACAACTATCACGAGTCGCGCAAAAACGCCCGTTACCTTGAACGTATTGTAACTGTGGAGAGGGCCCAATTCACACCGATAGTGTTTTCATCGTCTGGAGGCGTTGGTAAGACCGGAGATTGCGTTCTGAAGGCATTAGCCAGGATGTTGGCCAATAAGCGCGAAATATACTATGCGACGTGTATCGCACTTATCCGACGAAGGATAAGTTTCTCCCTTGCGCGATCAACTTCTATGTGTCTTCGCAGCCCTCGCTCTGCATTTCACCGGTTCGAGCACGGACAGCAAATCCATTCGGGGATAATTAGTCGTGGATCCGCTACGGATGGCTGAGATTTTAATGAAGAGTCTTAAATTTAATGTTTATATTAGGGCCCATTTGCGGGTAACATTTTGATTGTAATTTTTAATTGTTTTATAATAAAAACTTGTGCATCATAATATTAATATTTAATTAATAAAAATAATAATTTCGAAAATACAGCAGGACGCATCAATAAAAGCAACAATAAGTTGCTCATGATTAAGTTATACAAAAGTTGAGAGATTGTTACATGAAGATGTATCTAACTTATAATAAATGAAACGAATTTTTGAACACTTCAAAAGATTATAATTCCAACTGTATGTTTTCTAAATAAATTTCAACTTTAAAATATATAATAATATAATATTACAATAAAAATCTTTATTTAGACTTGGCGCCCGGATACCCTGGTTCCGAGTCATCTAAATACAGCTGTGACCACACCTGGAGTTATAGCCAATAGATCAGAGACCAGTAAACGCAGCAAATACGCCTGTCTGACGCCGAGGAAACGCTTGGTATGTTTGGCGAAGAGGCAGAAAGCCTAATGCACGAAATAGGACGACGGATAACAGCAGTAACCGGAGAGCGGTGCTCTACGGATTTCCTGCTGTAGAGGCTGAGCGTTGCTATCCAACGCGGCAACGCTAGTTGCGTTCTGGGAATAGTTGAGGGAACGAACGACTGGCAAGACTTGGGCATAATTTATTATTTGTAATTTACGTTTTCTTTCTTTTGTACGAAAATTCATCTATATAATTATTATTGTGAATATTCATTGCTAACACGAGTTGTATTCCTTCAGTGGTTGGTTTAATATTATCCTCGTGTGGTTCTTTCAATATTATCAGCATTACTGTACACTACAATAAGCGTGGGTAGACCTCATTAGCAGTGAACTCATACCTACATTTCATGTTTCGGTCCTGTTACTGCTTCTGCTGAACTCCTTGTCGCCGAAATGCTGGTTTATATTTTATATATAAATTAAATACATATATTTTATGTTTATATTTTTTATTATTTATTTTTAATATTTATATTTTTTGCTGGTTTATATTTTAAATATAAATATAAATTTAATATCAGCATTTCGGCGACAATGTGTTCAGCAGAAGTAACAGAACCGAAACACGAAATGCATGCGTGGGCTCACTGCTGATGAGGTCCACCCACGCAGATTGTAGTGTACAATGATGCTGATAGGGTTCAAACAACCACACGAGGATAATATCAAACCGACCGCTGACGAAATAAAATTATTATAAGATTTAAATATTTGCAAACGATGAGATTCATCAGGATAATTTTGTAATTTAAGAATTAACTTTGTAAATAAACTTTACCTTCACCGTCGACTGATTCATCATTAATGATACACTTTATACGTTCATTAGTGGTCCGTTTTGATTTTCTTGAATTGCTAATCACAGGTTCATTTACCAATGAAGACGATAATTTAAATGACTCATGTATATCTACATTGGTTGGATATACTTTTGATTTGCATGCACGCTTTCGACAAACTTGTGGTGTAAATGTACAAGCAGGAATGCGGGGTTTATATGACATTTAAGTTATTCTAATTTTTTCATATTTTTAAAAATTATTTACTTATATTTATGAACCGTCGGGTGAATAATTAGTTCAACTGTTTTACAGCTTTTCATCGTAGTGAAGTTACCCAGTTCGATCACCGTTTTTGTGCTTACATCATTTATGACACGAAAGAAATCATTTTACTAGAATACGTCTTCAACATAAGGAGCACATAAGAATTGTAGAAAGTAGTTTGCCTAAGTATTTACAATCAATTGTATCTATAATATTTATCTTGATGCTCGTGCTATGTTGTATCCTATTGAATTTCATCGGCAATGTGCTTTCGAACAGGTCGATCTAAATGAGATTTCCATTTTTCGAAAAATACTAGATTAATACAATCGAAATTTCTACATCCATTAGCATTACGAAGCTTATCATATCTGAAAGCACGAGGAAGAAATACAATATATTCTCATTTTTGTAATTCTAGATGAACGTTGGTGTTATCGCTATTATTCAAATTTGTAAGATCTTTACATTAGCGACCACGTACATTTTTATACCATCGTCAAGAAACTATTTACATATCCCAACGAAGGATATTTTGACATCAAGGTTTGTCAAACGGTGATTAGAACCAGACAACAACAATATCGCGGCTTGCTAGAGCAAGTGAATTGAACACATCGAGGGCCTTTGCAGCATTCGCAGTATCTGACAACTCGCATCAACTGATCATTTATGATTCGGTGGAAATACTTAAACAAATAATTAAGACATTCCAGATTCATAATGAAAGAAATGAAAAACCAATATTCGACAATATAAGAAGAGCTCTTGACGCACACTTCATAAAGCAAAATAATCAGGTGTTTACGCGATTAGGGGACACGATTCAAGTTGCAAATTTGATGAATACTCTCTTGACAAGGCTATAGTTGGCCAGTTGACAAAATAATGGATAAGTTAAAAGCGGAGAGCGTATTTGAAGGAAACATATATATAACTGTTCATAAAACCATTACGATCAGATATCCCTTATACATGTGAAGTATTCGGGCAAGATACAATACCATCACTAGACAATGAAATCGCCCCGATTAACATAATGGCAACATCTGATACTTCAATATTCCGGAAATCTACCCCCACTTGAGTTTGGACACGAGGACATGCAAGATCGCGAATCGTAAAGGCAACAACCCTTGAAACTTCCTTACCTAACCTTAAATCTGATTTCCTGGATTCGTCAAATCTAGAGAATTCCACCATTTCTTACAAGGGTACACAGAAAAAAAACATTCCGTATAACCCAGAAAACACATCCAAGGCTGGAAACAAACACAGAAGCACCACATCACACAGCACTCCCAGCTTTATCTTGTCATCAAACAACCCATAGTCTATATAAAATGGATGAAACACTCAAACAAATGATAAATCATATCAATTCTACTGTAAACAACACTGATTACCCCAATATACCTATTCTATCTGAGCCTAAACGATATAAACGCCAAACATTCGATCGGGATAAATGTTTCATCATTGTAAATTTAAACGAATCTCCGAGTCTAAACAGTCTCATCCGAATTAAATATCATGTTTATTCACTAAAGCATGTTATTTCAACTGTTCTCCCAACAGAAATATCAGTCGAACAAAATAGACAGGTAATACACCTCTTTCGCATTATAAAACTTTTAAACTTCTAAAACCAACGATCAAACATAAATACAAGCTAGTGAAATGGAATCAATGCAAGAATACAGTAACATCTTTAGCAGGGATTGACAAGCTTGATCACTTTGAGGGCTATAATTTAATCTTGTTATGATCTGAAGTCCTTACTAATTTATAAAATGAAATAATTTTGTGATCAAGCAAAAACAGCTTTATAAAATATAGAATTTTAAGTTACTTTAATTGTGCAGTCATTGTTACAATTTAAATTGTTGATGGCACTGCATTTTGCTTTAATCCTATCTATAAGACATTAGGAGTACACTACATTTTAGTTTTAATGGACTGACATAAATGTTGTATGACTTATCATTATTTGACCATTTTATAGATTGATCAATAAAGCCTCTTTGGCGAATCTTTGTTTACTACAATTTATTGAACAATTGTATATATATTATTTCTTAAACTTTTTTATTGAACAATTGTATACGAATGGAGAAGTTTCTGAAACCCGAAATGCTCACAATCGCGCCTGACAATCAGAACGCTACCGTCGATTGGAGACATTGGAAACAGAGAATATCTTCATTTTTATCAGTAATTCTAGACATTACTGACGCTCGGAAACTCCTTATCTTGGTCAATTCAACCAGTGGAACGTTATATGCTTACGTTGACGAATGCAAAACGTTCGAAGAAACTATCGATAAACTGGAAACATTATTTGTGAAAGCGAAGAAAATATTTACAATCGACATCTTTTATACTCAACAAAGCAAAATCTGGAACAAAGTATCGACCAGTTTTTTTAAACTCTCATGCAAATCAGAAAAAATTAAGAATTTAAAGCTGTCACCGCCGACGAACATCATAACCAATATGTGTGCGATTCATTTATTCGTGGATTACGATCACAGCAAATCAGACAGCGTCTTTTAGAACGCATAGAATTGAAGTTAAAAGAAACTTACGACGTCGCACGAAATTTAGAACAAGCTGAAATACATGCAGAAAATTACGAAGACCGTAACATTCACGAATCATTTTTATCTGTGTCAAATTGCAATCAGTGCCGCCAATTTAATTTCTGACAAATCACTTACTCAATGCAAACTACTTATTTTTCGAAATAAGTAGTTTGAACGAAACCATATGAACGAAACCGTTCATATGACGTCAGAAGATTACAGTAGCAAATTGTTAAAAATATGAAGGACATATATTTAATACGATAATCAACTCATCCAAAACGTCAAACTTTGTTTCATCAAGAGCCTATGCTCCGACTTGATTCTCGGTCATCCCTTTTTACTACGATTCCAAAATCTCAACATCGAATTCGGAGGATCAATTCCATTACCTCGCTTATTTGCACTACTTAGTGATGATTGCAAACCTATCCAAACCAAATCTCGTAGACGCACACCAGATCAAGAACATTTTATAAAGTGTCAAATCAAACATTTGCTCGATAAAGTAATCATAGAACCTAGTCATTCTCCTTGGAGAGCCCAGGTGTTGATTGTTACTCATAAATCAGGTAAGCGTAGATTAGTCATCGATTACTCTCAGACTATAAACAAATATACCATACTGGACGCTTACCCGTTTCCAAGGACAGATGATTTCGTAGAAAAAATCGCCAGGTATAGATTCTTCAGCAGCTTTGATTTAAAGGATGCTTATAATCAAATTCCACTACTCTATTCTGAAAAAGAGTTCACATCATTTGAGGCTGCCGGCCGATTATTTCAATATAAGTACATGCCTTTTGGTTTGACAAACGGCGTTGCAGCCTTCCAACGAACTATGAATTCAATAATCGACAAGGAGAAGCTAGTCGGTGTATTATTTTACTTAGACGACGTTGTGGTAGCGGGAAACACAATGGATCAACATAATAAGAACCTTAACGTGATTTTGAAGACTGTAAAAATACGGATTAACTATAAATCCCGAGAAAACTGTTCAGTGCAGTAATTCTATTTGTGTGCTCGGCTATCTCATTAACGACCGTATTCTCAAACCTGATCCAAAGCGAGTGAGTCCTTTGTTGAGTATGTCACTACCTACTTCCTTGCGCGAAAAAGCTAGTATTTAAGGTATGTTTACCTATTATTCCAAATGGATTAGGCGATTTTCGGATAGAATACGTCAATTTGCCGACGCCACAACATTTCCGCTATCCCACAAAGCTTCCAAATCATTTAAATACATAAAAAGCCTTGCCTGTTACATGCAAGAAACAGATTGAAGAGGATAAACTACTTGTCGTCGAAACCGATGCATCAAAACTAGCAATCTCCGCAACTCTCAGTCAAGAAAAACGGCCAGTCACTTTCTTTTCGCGAGTTCTTTCGAAATCTGGAAAGCGCCAAGCCACAGTTGAGCTAGAAGCCCTAGCTATCGTTAGAGCGGAAAGCGGATTGGATAGGAGGGCACAGACTGGATGGGGAGAGATAAACGTTGATCTGGATTAGGATAAGGCGTTCTAAGAGTTTAGAATGAGTAGGGAGTAGTGAAATGGGGCGATAGCTAGAAGGAAGGGAGGGGTCCAGCGATTGTTTCTTAAGGAGGGGACGAACGATTGCGGATTTCCAGTGTGAAGGGAATACACGATTGCGGATGGACGAATTAAACAAGGTTGTGAGAAAAGTGGATATCGATAAGCATATGGATTTAAGTGTGTGGGTAGGCAGGGGATCGGCAGGTGCGGAAAGTGAGACAGGGAGAAGATGAAAGAGTTCCGGGAGAATGAGGCTAGGTGGGGCCGAGTGGGATAAGATGGAGACCGGCTGTGAGAGAGCAACGTGGATACTTTGCTCTGGAGAAATGACGAATAATCATGGGGATTGATGTTGCACGGCAAAGAGGAGCGATCAAGGATTGAGTTAAAAGTATTCCATAGAGTCTTTGTGTTGAATGAGGTGATTATTTTATGCTGCCAAAAGGAGTTGCATTTGGTACGTAGTAGGTGATGATGAGACCGCCGATGAGCAATATAGGTATTACGGAAAGACGGAGTGATCGAGCGGAAATCACGTCTGAGAGAGCGGTGATATACTCGAAAAGCATGACGGAGTCGATGCTCTGAGAGTAGAAATTGAATGTCAAACCATGGGGCACGGTGCAAGCGACGGTGTGGGCGAGGCTTGAAGGGCCAGAGAAGATCGATATTTGATGCGAGTTCAGAGTCGAAAATAAAGGCGAGATCGTGAGGAGAGGAATATGTTATTGTGGGATTGGAAAGAGACGATTTGGGTAAGGCAGAGCGGAGAAGAGAGAGGTCACGATTTCTCAAAGGGCGACGTAGGATTGTAGGTGGTTGAGCCGGGGTGTGGTTGTGAGTGAGATCAAGGGTGACGAGAAAGTGATCTGATAGACCAGGATCGGAGATTGACAGTGAGGTGTAGGCAGCAAAATGATCGGGGACAGCGATGATATCGAGTGCCCCACTAAGGATATGTGTGGGGGCAGTGGATATGGGTTTGTTGTTATAGTTTGATATAATGTTGATCAACTGGATACACTCGGTGCAAAAGGGGCGGTCGAGGCCGATGTTGAAGTCGCCAAGAACGATTGAAGGGATGATGGACAAAGAACAGTGGGACAGAAGGTCAGCGAGTTCGGTAAAAAAATAAGGAGGTAGGAGCAGATGAACCAGGACGGTATACAATGGCGAGATTTATAGTGATCGGGTTAGAAGAACGACATGTGAGCAGTTCAAAAGAGAAAGGACTGAAAGGGGAAGTGATTTTGCGAATAGACGCGGGGTGACGAGCAAATGCGACATTGCCGCCATGATTAGAGAATTTATAAAGGGATTTGCTGAAGGGGGCGAGCGGATTCGACTAGTGAGCAACCGGCAGAGAGCAAACGGCGGATGGAGAGGTCGTCAGAATCGTAGTGCCAGGATTCGGTGAGGCAGAAGAGATCGATGGATTGCTTGATGAATAAGTTTAGGATGATATCGGATTTATTGAGAATATATCTAGTGTTGAGGAGGCCGAGGCGAAACCGTGTGTGGTGGTGATAGGGGCTAGTGGAGAAGACACATAGGGGAGATGGAGCGCCATCGAATTTTTGGGCGGGTGTGGACAACTTGAAAATTTCCGTCGATGTTTCGAATGGAGAGAAATGTTCGCCGTTTTCCTCGCGACGGCGTTTTTCGATGTGTGCAAATGAGAGTTGAGCGATTTCGGAGTGGGTGCGATCGGGGAAAATGTGAGTGGCTGAAGAGGGCATTAGTTTGAATCGTTGGGAGAGGACAGAAGACGCGTGAGAGCAATGCTTGAAAACAATTTATAGGAGAGGGGGCTGGGAAGGATTAGATTGAGAAGATTGGTTTAGGCAGATGACTGCGAAGGAGAGATATTGTTGAAAAAAGATTGTTTATCCGCAGGAACAACAGTCGAGAGGATGGATCTGAATGCGGACACATCGTGGTCGAAACGTTCTTGTGAAGATAAAGAGGTGGAAGGAGTAATATTAGTGACGATGACGCAACGATTGCGAGAAGGAAAGCGTTTCCGTAAAGGAGGACGAGTGACGTGAGTTGGTAAGATCACGATAGGAGAGCTGGGAGTCGAGGATATTAAGGGAGTAGGTTTGACAGCGGAAGACAAAGAGAATTTGATAATATAGAGGGTGGTGAGCGTTGTGAGGAAAGGTTATGAGTCGAAGGATAGTGACGTTTGGTGGAGGTGATTTTGATTGAGAGATATAGGTTATCAAGAAATGAGACATAAGGGTAGAGACGGGGTGACGGGGTGTGAAAATGACATGGGATTAGAAGTGCATGTGGTGACAGGATCAGTGGGTTGACAAAGGACATCAGAAACGACTGGGGTGGTTTGAGTGGACACCTTGGATGTTGATATGTGCTTATTGGAAAGGTTGCGGATTAGTTTGTTGGCACAAAAGCCATATACGAAGTCTTCTTTAGACTTATTCTTGTCGCAGGCGATTGTAGTCCCTACGCTGCAGTCGTGTGTCAAGCACTGTACTGGCAGTTGTCCATAGTTGGTGTTGGTCTTAGTTGTTTTCTTACGGCATCCTATTAACTCTAAAAATTTTGCAAGATTAGCTAGCTGAACTGGATTGATCTGGAACTGGATTGATTGTATGTATTTTAGATCTCAAACCTTTTTAAACTTTTTTAGATCTCAAAGTTTTTTCTCAGAGTAGATCTGCGTGGATTTAACTCGCAGATGTGAAACTTTGTGTCGTCATCGTTTAACTTCTTTAAATGCTCAATATTTTCTGATTTTATCGCTAAAATCTGCGCATGCTAATTTCGTTCCTATACTGAGTTATAGTTTAGGTTCAATTTTTATTAAATCGCATAATTTTTTTTAAATAAATTAAAAATTTATTTTGCAGTTTGATGTTGTAGTTTTGCTGTATGGATCATGAATCTGTCAACTTTTTATGTAGATTACTGTTAATAATAAGATAAATTTATGTTTTAGTGGCAAATCCGTACCAACCGTTCGCTTACAAGCCTATTAATAAAATTTAGCAGAAGAGTTCAGTGTGTATGTTCAGTCCATTTGTGAATATTGTTCGTTCAGTTTGATCGTTCAGTTCATTCGTTCAATAATCAGCAAAATAATTATTAGTTGTGATATAAATATTTCTATATTTTAACCACATTGTCAATATTAAACAATTAACAAAAATATGCTGGCAAATTTTACATGAGGAAATAACATTTAGGGTTGGCTCACTATTTTGAGCTTTATAAATTGACAACAAAATGAGCTAAGGCTATTACAGTTGCATCACAAATACAAATGAAATTGAATTGTTTGAAAGTCAATCAATTATAGTGTGTTGAGAATATTTACTGGTGGTCAACGTCCAATCTGTTCTTAAATTTTGAAATTATTTATTTCGATACGATTTCTTCTGAAAGACTATTCCACGTTTAAATAACACTTCAACTGAGACATTAAATACGGGTTCGATTAAATCTGTCTCCTTCACATCCATGAATTGCCGCGTAATGAAGAATAATTCCTTAGTTATAAACTCTTTAGAGAGTTATTACAATCATAAAGAATATTTCATAATAAGCACATATCAATCTTCATGGGTGCATAATGAATGGATGATAATCCACCATTCTTCGTCCATTCTTTATAAGGTGGTAGACCCTTAAGTGAAACTGTCCACATTTGCAACATAAAATAAATTTCATTCTATCCAGTGTCTTTAGCCGATTTTCATACGAAAGATGAATTACAGAGGAAACAACCTAGTTGCATTTTTATATACACATTCAAAATATTAAGCTCACCAAGATTATTTAAATACGTGACAGCGGAATCGTATAAGAGTTAACTCTTAATAAACCCGTTCGGTAGCAGTTTAAAAGTAGTTGAATCTAAGCTAACAAATGACTCCAACCATTCGACGCAATTTAGAACACATGTACTTAGTATGTTTCATAATTGATAAATCGGCGCTTACCCATACTTCAAGATCTTTATGGACTGATACGATCTCTATTGGTGAATTTTAATAATCGGTAATGGTTTCACACATCATAACAATGTCAAATAGATCCCCTTTAATACGCTATCTAATTCAACAAAATTGATATGTTGTACATCGCCTAATTTTCTAATATATGAATTGTCCACAATTATTAACGAGCCGATTTAGAAAATAACAGTGAGAGCAATTATACTTGCATCTCGAGAAGGTTTGTGTTTTTCTACCGTCCATACTCACCGAACCGAATCCTGTCTATATAAATGATCACTAATTTCGGTAACAATTCGGTAACAATTCGCTGGTGCACAATTCGGTAACAATCCGCTGGTGGATTGGTAACAATTAGTTGGTGCACATTTTATCCCAGTTTATATTGCATACCAATCTATTTATAACTTGTTCAGTTACGCAAGTAACCAGACACATGATACTATGAAACAAGTTTATCTCATCAACAAAGCACTTTTTTATTGTAGGTGTACTGCGAATAGATGATACGTCTTTGTCTCGTGCCCATTGCAGAGCCCTGTCAAAGCATACAAATTTTAATCATAATACGTTTGATTCGTAAATCAAAAGTAATTGGTTTTAACACCAATTCATAATTTTGACACTACTCTGTCGGTTATCACTATATTATTGTTCACAATGATATAATCAATGTAATGATCGGTACCAGTACTTAAAAAAAAAGATTTATTTTAACGTGGCAAATGCGTGCCAGCGCACGCTTACATGACCACAACAAAAACAAAACTGTGAATCAGGCGTCGAGAAGGTGTGAACGGAGGAGGTGTTTGAATGTGATAAAAGAGGGAGCGCGGCGGACGTCGAGAGGGAGTTGATTCCAGGCGAGTGAGGCGGCGACGAGGAAGGATCGGAGACCGTAGTTGTTGGAGTAATTAGGAACGTGGAGTAAGAGGGTATGACAGGAACGAAGCGATAGCGAGGTGGGGCGAGTATCGTCTAAGAAATGAAGGTTGATGAACGATGGGGAGCCGACAGCGATGAGACGAAAAGTAATGAGAAGAAGGCGGAGTTTGATGCGGATGTGGATGGTGGGCTAGGAGAGTTGGGCAAAATATGTGGATGTGTGGTCGAAGCGACGGAGACGAAAGAGCACACGAACGGCAGAGTTGATTATGCGTTGTAGGGGTAGGATGATGGATTTTGGAGAATTGGCGAAAAGGCTAAGGCAGTAATCAATTTTAGGGAAAAGAAGCGATGAAAGAAGAGACATACAAGAACGGAAGTCGATAAGGGGGCGGATACGGCGGATGTCACGAAGAATTAAGTTAGACGAGCGGACCTTGTCACGGACGAAGGGTTTAAGGGAAAGGTGATCATCGAAATGGAAGCCTAAGAAAGTGAGATTGTGGACTACAGGGATGATCGATGAGGCAAAAGATACAATGGGAGGAGATATGCTTGGTTTACGGGGAAGGATCCACATTATTTTGGACTTTTCGGCGTTTAGAACGAGATGGAGATTGGAGAGACGCTTGTAGATAGAAGAGAGACAGTTGGAGGCAGAAATGGCGATATCGTGTATGCGATGTGCGGGTGCATGAGCATAGATTAGAATGTCATCGGCGTATTGCATGACGTTAAAGGAGTAAGGTTTGATAAATGGAGAGAGATCGCCAAGCAAAAGAGAGAAAAGCAGGGGACCTAGGACTGAACCTTGTGGAACCCCGCAAAAATAGGGATGGGAGGGGAGGATGATGAATTAGAACAGACGCGAAAGGAACGGTCGGATAGATATGAGGCGAACCAAGCTACGGAGGAGGAAGAAAAGCCGTAATCATAACGAAGGCGAGAAAGGAGGACGGAGTGTCGACAATGTCGAATGCGGAGGAGAGGTCGAGGGAGATGAGAACACTATATAGAGCCTTGTCTCGAGAAATGAGTAAGTTGTTGTACACTTTTATGCATGCGATTTCTGTGGAGTGATTAGAGCGGAAAGCGGATTGGAAAGGAGGGTACAGATTGGATGAGGAGAGATAAGCGTTGATTTGTATTAAGATGAGGCGTTCTAAGAGCTTAGAAAGAGTAGGTAGTGAAATGGGGCGATAGCTAGAAGGAAGGGAGGGGTCGAGCGATTGTTTCTTAAGAGGGGACGAACGATTGCGGATTTCCAGTGTGAAGGGAAGATACGACTGCGGATGGACGAGTTAAACAAGGTTGTGAGAAATGGGATATCGATGAGCATATAGATTTTAATATGTGGGTAGGCAGGGGATCGGCAGGTGAGGTTTTGTTTGGCAAGGACATGAGGACAGATGATACTTCTGTAGGTGATACAGGGAGAAGATGAAAGAGTTCTGGAAGGATGAGAGTAGACTGGGCAGAGTGGGAATAGGATGGAGACCGGGGTGTGAGAGAGCAGCGTGGATACTTTAGTCTGGAGAAATGACGAATAATCATTAGCATTGATGTTGCAAGGTGTAGAGGAACGAGCCAGGATTGAGTTAAAAGTATGCCAGAGAGTCTTAGAGTTGAATGAAGTGATTATTTTATGCTGCCAGAAGGAGTTGCATTTGGTACGTAGTAGGTTGAGATGAGACCGGCGAAGGGCAAGATAGGAATCACGGAAAGACGGAGTGATCGAGCGGAAATCGCGTCTGAGAGAGCGGTGATAGACTCGAAAAGCATGGCGGAGTCGACGCTTTGAGAGTAGGCATTGGATGTCAAACCATGGGGCACGGTGCAAGCGACGGTGTGGGTGAGACTTGAAAGGCAAGAGAATATCGAGAGTGGATGTGAGTTCAGAGTCGAAAAGAAAGGCGAGATCGTGAGGAGATGAATATGTTATTGTGGGTAATGATAGAGACGATTTGAGTAAGGCAGAGCGGAGAAGGGAAAGGTCAAGATTTCTCCAAGGGCGACGTAGGATTGTAGGTGTGTGAGGAGGGGTGTGGTTGCGAGCGAGATCAAGGGTGATAAGAAAGTGATCGGATAGACCAGGATCAGAGATGGACAGTGAGGTGTGGGCAGCAAAATGATCGGGGACAGCGATGATGTCGAGTGCCCCGCCAAGTATATGTGTGGGGGCAGTGGATATTAGTTTGTAATTGTAGTTGGATAGAATGTTGATTAAGCGGATGGAATCTGTGGAAGAGGGGCGGTCTAGGCGGATATTGAAGTCGCCTAGAACGAGTGAAGGGATTGAGGACAAAGAACAATGAGAAAGGAGGTCAGCGAGTTCGGTAAAAAATAAGGCTGTAGGAGCTGATGAACCAGGACTGTATACAATGGCGAGATCTAGAGTGATCGGGTTAGAATAACGACAAGTGAGCAATTCAAAAGAGCAAGGACTGAAAGGGGGATTGATTTTGCGAAGAGACGCTGGGTGACGCGCGAATGCGACGATGCCGCCATGATTAGAGGATTTAGAAGGGCATGAGCTGAGGGGCGGGCGGATTCGACTAGGGAGCAACCGGCAGAGAGCAGACTGCGAATGGAAAGGTCGTCGGAATCTGAGTGCCAGGATTCGGTGAGGCAGAAGAGATCGATGGATTGCTTGATGAATAGGTTGAGGATAAGATCGGATTTATTGAGAATAGATCTAGTGTTGAGGAGACCGAGGCGGAAACCGTGTGCTGTGGCGAAAGAGACTAGTGGAGAAGACACATAGGAGAGATGGAGCGCCATCGAATTTTTGGACGGGTGTGGACAATTTGAAAATTTCCGTCTGTTTCGGATGGCGAGTGAAGTTTCGCCGTTTTCCTCGCGACGACGTTTTTCGATGCGGGCTGAAGAGATTTGAGCGATTTCGGAAGGGGCGCGATCGGGGAAAATTCGAGTGGTTGAAGATGACATGAGTTTGAATCGTTGAGAGAGGACAGAAGACGCGTGAGAGCGATGCTTGAAAACAATTTTTAGGAGAGGGGGCTGGGAAGGATTAGATTGAGAAGATTTGTTTAGACGGATGAATGCGACTGGAGAAATGTCCTTGAAAAAGAATGGTTTATCCGCAGGAACAATAGACGAGAGGATGGATCTGAAGGCGGAAACATCGTGGTCCAGACGTGCTTGTGGAGATAAGGAGTTAGAAGGCGTGATATTAGTAACAATGACGCAACGATCGCGAGAAGCAAAGCGCTTCCGTAAAGGAGGACGACTGACGTGAGTAGGTGAGATCACGATAGAAGAGCTGGCAGTTGATGATTTGGAGGGATTTGGTTTGACGACGGGAGACATAGAGGATAATGATAATAAAGAGGGTGGCAAGCGATGTGAGGAAAGGTTATGAGTGGAAGGATAGTGGAGGCTGGTGGAGGTGATTTTGATTGATGGATGCAAGTTATTGAGAAACGAGACAGGAAGGACGGGACGTGGGGTGTCGGGGAGTGAACATACATTAGTTGTAACAATTTGCGGCTCCGTCACTGTATCGGTAGATTTATCATAAACTTGACAAAATCCATCTTGCTGCGATACAATTTGCGGCTCCTTCAGATTATCTGATAATGGATTATCTGATGATGACGTAGAAACGCAATGAGGGGTAGAAATGTAAGGTGATTTATCTGATACGACAAAAGAAATACTGGGTTGCAAATGGTCAATGACAGTAACATCAGAAGATTGAGCTGATTGATTGAGCAAAATTGAAGGATGTATAGTAATACCTGTAGAAGAGATGGGAGATTTGGCATTCTTAGAGGCAATCGAATGCGGGAGAATTGGGCATCGAGGTTGAGACTTATTACAATACGAAGAGGCATGTGTGGACATCGCTGCATTGCCAGATAGTTTCAATATATTTGTCTTGAGACTCTCTATTTCACTCTTCATCGTATTTATCATCTTAGCCGAACAGTAGCCACAGTAGAATTCGTTGTCTGCAAGGCAAGATGCCTGGGATTCTGAAGTCCAAATACTTACCCACGTGTGACTTGTTAATGGATTACTCTAAAAAACAAATGCTACCACATCACTCAAAATCTTCGGCGCTACTCTTAATTTAAACCTCAATCGAGTGAGATAATAGTATGATTTATTCCATTGCATACCGATATTTCCAAAGTTTTATCCAATGGAATTTGCAAGTAAGTTTCACTCAGATTCAAAATAGTTAGATTATCTCCCATTTTACGGCACTTTCGAAGCTTTAAAGTGCACACTAAACTCTTACATGTATGACTTGATGCAAATTGATTCAAGCATCGGAAATCTAACACCGGTCGAATGTTATTTTTATTCCGCTGATTCTCCACTAATATTGGTAAAATTGATCGCGGTTTCTCACAGCGTTTGGGTAGCCACCTATTTTGTACCCAATTCTGTAGAGTATTATAAATTTTGATTCGTACTGTTTAACCTATCCCGTAACTCATGTGTGATTTTTCCACACTCAACTTAAAAAACGAACGGTTCTATCAGCATCTATATACACACCACCTACACTTCTAATAAGATCCATACTAATCAGCGCAATATACCCCGGCAACAAATCTGATATTAAACACTCCAGATAACGATGCAGTAAGCCATATTTTCACTTGACAATGTACCATACTTCCATTCATTAGCATTATAAGTACCTGTTTCTCGTTTTCGTCACCGTAATTTATTACATTTGCAGAAACGATTATTCCATTACATTAATTATCTAGCATAGCGACACGAAATGTACCATTAATTTTCACATATATTTAGGATTAAGTGCCCTTCTCTCATCCGGAGAAGCTACTAGCGCAAATTACTTTGCTTCTCCCGAGATCGTATTTTGAGCAATTTTGGTATAAATGACCGACTTTTCCACACGCATAGCATCAGTGATACTTATTAAGCGATTAATAGATCATCGAAAGTTATTCGGAAGATCATTTGCGCTGTCGATACTTCTTTGACCTCGTCGCCTTTAATCACAAGCTGATATTGCTAAATTATCAAACACACTCATCTTCAACGGACTGTCGATTCTTGTAGTCTTAATGCTTAATTCTCGGCAATTTCGCAACAATATAGAAAACTCAATTCCTTCTATAAAGGACATGTTTTTTCAGATGCAGCAGCTTCTACCTGCTGTAAATTACAAGGTCATGCACAAAGGCAATTAATAAGTACCGTTCAACCTCGTACAATATCATATGCGCGTATTGTCGAACTCTTTTACATACATAAATGCATGGGAAATACATACATCAATGGATTCCTCAGGTCGCAACGTTCTACAACCGTGACTGTAAACTTAACATTTGTTTAAAAAAATGTAAATGACAGTGTTTCAACTTTCCACAATCAGCCTTATCATTTTCTGACAAATACAGTAAACGCTCTATCACACAACAAAATGAGGACCAACGTGCTTAAAGCCTCTACTTTCTGCAAGCGACCGTTCATTCCGACCATTCTTGCTTATATTAACCATTAAAGGACTGTACCATATCGAACCATCGTACCTGCATTTTACTTCTTAGCTGAAATAGCATGTTGTTCAATCGTATAGAAATATATTAAAAGTATATTTTGTATATATTTATTATTTTGCGGCACGACATGTTCAAATGAAGTTGAAGAAATGCTTTTTCCATTCCAATGTTTCTACATGTGTAAAGTCAGATTTTCGCAAAATTCGATCTGATATTTGTTTTTTTGACATACTACGACATGATGATGAGGTGAAAAACAGTTCAAAAGATGATCATTTACTTCCACATCAGTATATTTATGAACTTATGCCCCTACCTTACAACCGCAGCTGTTATCCTTGCAATTTTGTGTCCTACTCCCACATATTCGAAAAATTGTGCCCCAATTTCTAATCTGATGTTTATATGGTTTTAGTTCATATATGCTATCTGTATTAGATTTTTGCACGGATATCTTAAAACGCAATCAATTGACGCTGTGCTGTAACGACAATAAGTTATGAGCAAATTGAATAATTTAGAAAAGTCATGTACACAATTTTTTATCTTCCATATTTAGCATGGAGCCTAAAATAATTAGAGATTTTAGTCTTTTACGTGTCATTTGCGATATTAACGTTTAAAACAGCACACCTATATTTTGCTTCTACTCTGAGTATACACAATTTGTTTTAAAATTTGTCTTGTCATTTTTTAAAAAAATTGTCTTGGTTATTATAAATTCTTACCATCAATCCAGTTCCAGATCAATCCAGTTTCAGATCAATCCAGTTCCAGATCAATCCAGTTCCAGATCAATCCAGTTCCAGATCAATCCAGTTCCAGATCAATCCAGTTCCAGATCAATCCAGTTCCAGATCAATCCAGTTCCAGATCAATCCAGTTCCAGATCAATCCAGTTCCAGATCAATCCAGTTCTAGATCAATCCAGTTCCATATCAATCCAGTTCCATATCAATCCAGTTCCAGATCAATCCAGTTCCAGATCAATCCAGTTCCAGATCAATCCAGTTCTAGATCAATCCAGTTCCATATCAATCCAGTTCCATATCAATCCAGTTCCAGATCAATCCAGTTCTAGATCAATCCAGTTCTAGATCAATCCAGTTCCAGATCAATCCAGTTCCAGATCATAATCAGGTTCAAGATCAATGCAGTTCCAGATTAATGCAGTTCCGCTAGCTCCGCTTGCGAAATTTTTAGAATTAACCTCTCTAATTATCAAAACAAATTACAGAGCTGATTACAGTTCCGTTCGCGAAAAAACTATCATTTCAAACAGTAGCAAATTTAACAGTTAAAACACACAAGGACGTTGATGGGAAGACGTAAGAAGACAGCTACTACCAACACCAACTATGGACAACTGCAAGTACAGTGCTCGATACACGACTGCAACGTCTGGACAACAATCGCCTGCGACAAGAATAAGTCTAAAGAAGACTTCGTATATGGCTTTTGTGCCAACAAACTAATCCGCAACCTTTCCAATAAGCACATATCAACATCCAACGTGTCCACTCAAATCAACCCAGTCGTTTCTGATGTCCTTTGTCAACCAACTGATCCTCTCACCACATGCACTTCTAATACAATGTCATTTTCACTCCCCGACACCCCCGTCTCTATCCTTCTGTCTCATTTCTTAATAACCTATATCTCTCAATCAAAATCACCTCCACCAACCTTCACTATCCTTCTACTCATAACCTTTCTCACATCGCTCACCACCCTCTATATTATCCAAATCCTCTTTGTCCTCCGCTGTCAAACCTACTCCCTTAATATCTGTTGTAGCTTAAACCAAGTAGGTTTTATTCAACACAAAGTAATCTAAAATAAAACTAAATCGAATTAATATAACATTCTTCTCCTCTCAATATGTTTGTTCGTCTCTTAATCCCGATATCTGGCAGGAATCCTCCGTACTCGTTGGGATCGTCGAGGACTTGCTGAGTTGTACGTTTCTGTTTGTGTTTGCGAAACTTCCTCGATATCGTTGTCGTATAACATCGTAGGTTCAGCCGGGTCGTTGTGATATGTTGATATTTCTTCCTTTTCCAACTCATTTGTACTCGGATTTATTGAATTAGTCGATGTCGATTAGTTTTCACACTCTCTACTTCCTTCTGCAGCAAGATGTTGTGTAGACACGGTTTGAACTCTCCCCGTCCATTACGTATAGTTGAATAGGCTTGATTCGCGTCAAGCAGTTCGACCTTATCTACAGCATGCTCATATTTCGAGAATCTATTCAGTCGCTTGAATAGCACGTTATTAGCGTCAACCAACCAACCCGGTAGACTGAGGTTTTGAGGGTATCGTCTCGGAAATGCGAAAATTCGATTGTGTGGAGTATCATTCGTTGCAGTGCAGAGAAGTCCGCGGATGGACGATAACGCATCTGGTAATTTCTCTTCCCATCTTGATAGACCCAATTTTTCATTTTCAAGTGCCAGCAAGATGCTCTTCCATAACGTTACATTTAACCTTTGACATTGTGAGTTCCCTTGTGGTCTGAAAGGAGTCGTTTGACTTGAAGAGATACCCAAACCGCTCAGCCAATTTTTCAAGTCTCGAGAGAGAAAAGCAGCTCCACGGTCCGAATGGATATAATTTGGACATCCACATAACGCAATGATTTGACGAAGACACGCTTTAGCCGTTTTTGCAGATGTATCGCGGACAGCAAAAGCAAATGGATAGCGAGTGTACTCATAGATTGCAGTGAACAAATATGTTGCGCCGGTTGATGATCGTGGAATAGGACCTTTGAAATCAACTGATATGCGTTCCATGGGAGAGGTCGACTTTATCATATGAAGATCAACTGGAGGTTTGTAGAAACGTGGCTTGATACGACAGCAAATTTGACACATTGACGTAATCTCCCGTACGTCATTTACCGAGTAGGGAAGGTTTTGATTTCGTATAAAATGTAACATCCGTGTGACCCCTGGGTGTAGCAATTTTTCGTGAAGTTTATGAAGATCCTCAAGATGATTTATTGATCCACATACGTCGCGTGACATAAAATCAGCCGTTTTTTTGAAGTTCCCCGGGCGATATTGTATTGCGTATTGGAAACTTGCAAGATCCATTCGCCATCTTGCAACTTTGTCATTTTTGACTTTCTCATGATGTGTGATCAAACATGAAGGCTACAGACTTCTGGTCAGTCATGAGAGTAAAGAGACGTGGTGCCAGGTAGTGTTTCCAATTTCGCAAGGCTTCGATTATTGCGTATGCTTCTTTTTCTATAATATGATGTCGTCTTTCGTGAATGTTCAGCGTTCTTGAAAAGAAAGCCACGGGTCTGTCGTTTTGAAATAGTGTCGCGCCAATTGCAGTGTTGGATGCATCAGTTTCAACCACGAAATGAACATCCTCGTCGATGTTATGTACGCATGCACTTTTTATATCGGTTTTGATCAATTATATAGCTTCACAAGCGAGTCTATCCAATGGAAACGTCAAGTCCGTTCTTGTCAAAATCGCTATTTTTGTGAAAAATTCTTAATCCACTTGCTATAATAGGAAAACAAACCCATAAGTCGTTTGAGTGTCTGATTATCGTGTGGAATCCTTAGTTGGTTTAGCGCTGCGAGTCGACTTGGATCGGGTCGTAATGTTTTGTGGGATATCTCGTACCCAAGTGTGCGTATTGTTTCAACGCGGTACTGGGTTTTATCGTTATTGATTTGAAGTCCGTATCGATGCAAAGCGACTTTAAACCGTTTTAGATTTTCATCATGATCCGAAATCGTTGTGCCACACACAATAATGTCATCAAGGTATGAATACACTCCTTTTAACCCGTTGATCTCTATAAACTTATTTATGTATCGCTGGAAACTGGAAACTCCATTTGTTACCCCCATGGGAATTTTCTTGAATTGGTAGAGTTTTCCGCAAGCCTCGAAAGCTGTATAGTGTCGTTCCAGTGGGTCGATATCGATCTGGTAATATGCTTCCTTTAAGCCGACAAGAGAATAATATTTGTGTTTAGAAACCTCATTCACAAGATCGGATCCTCGGTAGCGGATAAGCATCCAGAAACGTATAGCGGTTTATCGTTTGTGAAAAATCCACTACAAGTCGTTTTCTACCAGTATTCCGGGATACAACGACAACTTGCGCTCGCCATGAGATATGCTCTCCTCGATTACATCATTATTTAACATCCGGTGTATCTCGCTTCGAATAAATTTTGTATTTTGTTTGTTGAACTTCCGGCTTTTTGTTGCAATAGGACGTACATCTAAACTGAGATTTTGAAATAATCGAGGACTCTCGATTTCAACTATCGATGCAGCTACCATTTCAAAGCATGACAAAGATACACCAAATTATATTGTGAATTTCTCATGTTTTTTCAAGAATGGTAGACCCAAAATGGCGTCGGTGCAAAGTTGTGGTAGAATAAACATGTCGACGTTTAGGTACTTTTTATTGTCGAGTTCCAAATTTACTGTGCATTTTCCGGATACCCTTTTTATGATTTTTGACGCTAAATATACTTGGGTATCTGCCCGATATACTTTAAGGCCTAACGCCTGTGCGACTTTACTATCAAAGAAGTTCAAAGAGCTGCCAGTGTCGACTAATGCTTCGAACATCCTATCAATAATATAGATCGGGACCTTTAGCTGAAAGGTTGAATTCACGTTGAGGGATGAAAGTAATACAGCTGACGAGGATATTTGATCTCGTTTTGAAGAATTGCATACACGAGCAAAGTGGCCCTGTTTTCCGCATTTATGACATGTTATCATTATGGCTGGACAATTTAATCGTTGATGTTTTCTTCCTCCACAGAAATAACATGTTGTACCCTTTACGTACGTATAACGGTTCGGAGTAACGCTCACCTGATTTACACAATGTTGACTTGAACCCAATTCGTTATCGGAATCCATTTTAATTACAGAGGATATTTTCTTCTCAGTGTTGACAGCCACCACACTTAACCGCTGAGTTGGTTCTGATTCGTCAGTCAAATGATACAAGCCGATACTTTGTTGTGCGGTCGTAAGTGATTTAGCGACAGTGACAGCCTTGTCCAAATCCAACTGATCAAATTCGAGAAGACGCTGTCTGACTGTATCTGACCGCAAACCCCGTATAAACGAATCCCTTATGTACTCATTCCTAAACTCATCAGCGATTGCAGTTTTGAAATTGCAATCTCTGGACAATGAACGTAGTGACTGCACAAAGGAATCTATATCTTCGTCGATTTTCTGTGATCGAATCGACAGTATGTGTCTCGCAAGAATTTCATTAGGTTTCTTTATATATTCGCTCCAGTGTAGACATGGCATCCTTAAATTCCGTGCAATCCTCAATGAGCTCATAGACTTGTGTTCCAACATGCATCATGAGGCATTCCAAAGGATTTACGTCTGGAATCGTCGTCAGCAAATATGTGAAGTTGCGTTTCCAAAGCTTAAACTTTCTTTGACTGTCGCTTTCATCTAAAGACAAATCGAATCGTTCTAGTCGAATGTTCGACCGTTGGCCAGATGACTGTGAAAGTTGATTGATTTCTTGACTATCCAGCGACATTGATTCGAGTCATTATTGTGTTGAATAAATTGTTGTAGCTTAAACCAAGTAGGTTTTATTCAACACAAAGTAATCTAAAATAAAACTAAATCGAATTAATATAACAATATCCTCAACTCACAGCTCTCCTATCTGATCTCACCAACTCACGTCACTCGTCCTCCTTTACGGAAACGCTTTCCTTCTCGCAATCGTTGCGTCATCGTCACTAATATTACTCCTTCCACCTCTTTATCTTCACAAGAACGTTTCGACCACGATGTGTCCGCATTCAGATCCATCCTCTCGACTGTTGTTCCTGCGGATAAACAATCTTTTTTCAACAATATCTCTCCTTCGCAGTCATCTGCCTAAATAAATCTTCTCAATCTAATCCTTCCCAGCCCCCTCTCCTATAAATTGTTTTCAAGCATTGCTCTCACGCGTCTTCTGTCCTCTCCCAACGATTCAAACTAATGCCCTCTTCAGCCACTCACATTTTCCCCGATCGCACCCACTCCGAAATCGCTCAACTCATTTGCACACATCGAAAAACGCCGTCGCGAGGAAAACGGCGAACATTTCTCTCCATTCGAAACATCGACGGAAATTTTCAAGTTGTCCACACCCGCCCAAAAATTCGATGGCGCTCCATCTCCCCTATGTGTCTTCTCCACTAGCCCCTATCACCACCACACACGGTTTCGCCTCGGCCTCCTCAACACTAGATATATTCTCAATAAATCCGATATCATCCTAAACTTATTCATCAAGCAATCCATCGATCTCTTCTGCCTCACCGAATCCTGGCACTACGATTCTGACGACCTCTCCATCCGCCGTTTGCTCTCTGCCGGTTGCTCACTAGTCGAATCCGCTCGCCCCCTTCAGCAAATCCCTTTATAAATTCTCTAATCATGGCGGCAATGTCGCATTTGCTCGTCACCCCGCGTCTATTCGCAAAATCACTTCCCCTTTCAGTCCTTTCTCTTTTGAACTGCTCACATGTCGTTCTTCTAACCCGATCACTATAAATCTCGCCATTGTATACCGTCCTGGTTCATCTGCTCCTACCTCCTTATTTTTTTACCGAACTCGCTGACCTTCTGTCCCACTGTTCTTTGTCCATCATCCCTTCAATCGTTCTTGGCGACTTCAACATCGGCCTCGACCGCCCCTTTTGCACCGAGTGTATCCAGTTGATCAACATTATATCAAACTATAACAACAAACCCATATCCACTGCCCCCACACATATCCTTAGTGGGGCACTCGATATCATCGCTGTCCCCGATCATTTTGCTGCCTACACCTCACTGTCAATCTCCGATCCTGGTCTATCAGATCACTTTCTCGTCACCCTTGATCTCACTCACAACCACACCCCGGCTCAACCACCTACAATCCTACGTCGCCCTTTGAGAAATCCTGACCTCTCCCTTCTCTGCTCTGCCTTACTCAAATCGTCTGTATCCAATCCCACAGTAACATATTCCTCTCCTCATGATCTTACCTTTATTTTCAAATCTGAACTCGCATCAAATATCGATCTTCTCTGGCCCACACCGTCGCTTGCACCGTGCCCCATGATTTGATATTCAATTTCTACTCTCAGAGCATCGATTTAGTCATGCTTTTCGAGTCTATCACCGCTCTCTCTCAGACGTGATTTCCGCTCGATCACTCCGTCTTTCCGTGATACCTATCTTGCTCATCGCCGGTCTCATCTCAACCTACTACGTACCAAATGCAACATTTTCTGGCAGCACAAAATCATCACTTCATTCAACTCTAAGACTCTCTGGCATACTTTTAACTCAATCCTTGCTCGCTCCTCTCCACCGTGCAACATCAATCCCCATGATTATTCGTCATTTATCCAGACCAAAGTATCCACGTTGCTCTCTCACACCCCGGTCTCCATCTATTCCACTCTGCCCCGCCTAGCCTCATCCTTCCGTAACTCTTTCATCCTTTCCCTGTCTCATCTACTGAAGTCTCATCTGTTCTCATGTTCCTGCCTATCTTCTGCCTAGCAACATACTTAAATCCATATGCTCATCGATATCCCCTTTTCTCAGAACCTTGTTTAACTCGTCCATCCGCAGTCGTATCTTCCCTTCACACTGGAAATCCGCAATCGTTCGTCCCCTCCTTAAGAAACAATCGCTCGACCTTTCCCTTCCTTCTAGTTATCGCCCCATTTCACTAATCCCTACTCTTTCTAAACTCTTAGAACGCCTTATCCTAATACAGATCAACGATTTTCTCTCCTTATCTAGTCTGTACCCTCCTTTCCAATCCGCTTTCCGCTCTAATCACTCCACAGAAATCGCCTGCATGAAAGTTTACAACCACTTACTCATTTCTCGAGGCAAGGCTCTTTATAGTTTTCTCATCTCCCTCGACCTCCTCCGCATTCGACATTGTCGATTACTCCGTCTTCCTTTCTCACCTTCGTTATGATTACGGCTTTTCTTACTCCTTCGTAGCATGTCTCGCCTCATATCTATCCAACCGTTCTTTTCGCGTCTGTTCTAATTCATCCTCCTCCTCTTATTTCCTTTTTTTGCGGGGTCCCACAAAGTTCAGTTCTAGGTCCCCTTTTTTTCTCTCGTCTGCTTGGCAATCTCTCTCCGTTTATCAAACCTTTCTCCTTCGGCGTTATGCAATACGCCGATGACATCCTCATCTATGCTCATGCACCCGCACATCGCATACACGATATCGGCATATCTGCCTCGAACTGTCTTTCTTCTATCTACAAACGTCTCTCCAATCTCCATCTCGTTGTAAACCCCGACAACTCCAAAATAATGTGTATCCTCTCCCGTGAACCAAACATATCTCCGACCACTGTATATTTTGCCTCATCGATCATCCCCATTTTACACAATCTAACTTTCTTAGATTTCCATTTCGATAATCACCATTCTCTTTAACCCTTTGTCCGTGACAAGATCCGCTCGTCTAACTTTATTCTCCGTAACATCCGCAGTATCCGCCCTCTTATCGACTTCCGTTCTTGTATCTTTTCTTTTCCCTAAAATCGTATACTGCCTCAGCCTTTTCGCCAATTCTCCAAAATCCATCATGCTACCCTTACTACGAATAATCAACTCCTCCGTTCAAGTGCTCTTTCGTCTCCTTCGTTTTGACCACACATCCACATATCTTGCCTAACTCTCCTGGCTCACCATCCACATCCGCATCAAACTCTGCCTTCTCGTAACTTTTCGTCTCATCGCCGTCGTCTCTCCATCGTTCATCAACCTTCCTTTTTTAGACGACACTTGCCTCGCTATCGCTTCGTTCCCGTCATACCATCTTACTTCACGTTCCCAATTACTCCAACAACTATGGTCTCCGATCCTTCATCGTCGCCGCCTCACTCGCCTGGAATCAACTCCCTCTCGACGTCCGCCGCGCTCCCTCTTTTATCACATTCAAACACCTTCTCGACACCGGATTTACATTTTTGTTTTGTTGTGGTCATGTAAGCGTGCGCTGGCACGCATTTGCCACGTTAAAATAATTTTTTTAAATGTAGGGTCAAAGAGTTTTGAATTTTAATATTCAAAATTATTTTAGTTTTCGATAATTATTGTTGTAAAACACAACAATAATTTACTCTAAATATCACATGTTATTTACCACCGCGATATATTCAGACAGGTATGCTGGCTTTTGGTTTTTCGGAAAGATCGTCTAAATTCCATGGTTAGAACTTCATCCAAAGATTCATTAAGTCAACAAGACTAGCTCAAACACTTTTGCATTACTAAGATTTGAGTCTCTTTGTATGAGTGAGTCGCTCATATTATTTTCTTTAGACTATGGAGTTTTTCATTGGCATGACTATCATTGATTGGAGATACATTTTCCGAGTGTTTCTCACAATTATCATCGATTATTTTAGTAGTGCCTGGTGATCTTGATAACTATCGAGTGGATATAGTATCTTTAATCTCATGTCCTCTCTTGTGGGTTCGCATTAATAAATTTTGCGAGCTCAACTTGCGCATCATATTTTGCTTTGTGATTGAAACGCATAATGAGCACTTCGCCTGAATTCACTAGCCATTCTGGCATAAGGGTTGCGCTTTCGGTATCTTGTGGAAATTTAATCAATCTCGAGTGAGGCGTCGAATTTGTTGTTATCTTCATCTTCCTCAGGAGCAGATGACATTCATCTGTATCTACTCAAATTATTAAGTAAACATTTGGCTCCTTCGATCACCGGCTTGTTTCAAGCATTTTTGAATATCGTGCAAATACCTTCTGAATGGAAGTGCGCAGTAGTAGTGCTGGTGTTCAAAAAAGGTGACCGCTGTTTAGCTGACAACTATCGAGCTATAAGCCTTACACGTCATCTGGGCAAGGCACTCGAAATTATTATTTACGATAACATAATCGAGCACTTGAGAATCACAGGCCAACATAGCGCTATGCAACATGGCTTGAGAAAAAAACGTTCTTGCCTGATGAATCTTTTGTCAGTTCGTGAAGCTTGAATCGAACCAACGTCTATTGGAAAGGCAGGGAATATTGTTAGGTTCGATTTTAGTCGTGAGTTCGTCCGTGTCACCATAGTCGTCTCATTCAAATAGTGGCTGAATACGGTATTAATAGCCTAGTTGTAGGATGGATTATTTATTTTTTACCGAATTGATCTTTCCAAGTACGAATTGTTAGTATATTATCTTTCTACGTTTAATTACGTTAGGGGTTTATCATGGTCACTCTATTAGGACCTTTATTGTTTTATATGTTCACGAACAGTATACTGACTTGACTACACCGTCTTTATTTAGTTTTGCCGACGATTTAAAAATATGGTGGCGGAGACGTCTGTACATTCGTTGGCTAGGACTACATACCTCTCTCCAACAGGATGCCCTCCGCGATGTAGTGCCGTTATGATTAATGCATCCGTGTTCTTCCAGTCAGGTACTAATAGTTCTTTCACATACGCTAATATTTTTGTAACGGACAGCGTTTCCAATTCTTTAACGCGATGTAGTAGTGCTAAAGTAATGTATTCTAATGTGCGTAGTATAATCAATAAGATCGATGAAATTCGTCATTTGCTTCAACTACTCGCTTAGGTGGGGGTGTTTTACTATATTTACGAGATGATCTACACTCCCGGCTAATATTAACTATTGAGGATTCCGACGAATTGAATGAGTTGTTATGGTTGAAAATATATGCCCCTTTCTCACTAAACATCGTTGTTGTATACCGCAGTCCTTGTTCATCTACAAACTACATTATAAATGTTTCCGATCGTCTCAGTTTTACCCCTAATATTTTGATTTTTGGTGATTTCAATATGCCGACCGTAAACTGGGTTACATACACATGCACCGCTAGTACTGATTCGGGATCAGTTGCTTTGCTTGATGCAATAAATGAACTTTGTTTATCTCCACACGTCAGTGAATTCACTAGACTTGGTTCTTTTTCGAACTCGCTTCTTGATTTAGTTCTGGCTACGTCATAAGTGTTTGTTGAGTCTATTGAACATTTGGATCCCATTAGTCTCTCTGATCACGTTATTCTGTTGATAAATATTAACACTTATTGCCCTCTAAGTAAATCTTCAGTAAGGCGGATAAATCATTTCAGAACTGACATATATAGTGCCATGAAATGTTTAGTATGGTGTTCTTGGCCGGACGCATTCACTGTTGTAGTGAAACATGTCTGGATATATTACAGAACATGTCTGGAACATGTATTACATTATCTGGAACATGTCTGGATATATACTAGATTCTCTCCTGCATCTTGTTTTAATAAAATAACCACTGCCCTGCATGGTTTGGCTATAATCTTAAGAAAGCGATATCTGCACGTCAAAAGATGTTCAAATCTTATGAAGCCGGATATGCAAGTTTTGACGATTATAGACGTATCTGCAATAAATCACTATGATACAAAAGACTTAGCAGGGCAAGTTTTGAAAAGGCTATCACTATAAGTATTGTTTAAATCCACGAGAATTCTTTAATTACATTACTAAACGTCAAAACAGTTTTCAAAAAACTTTCTCGATTAGAAATCGTGACGATCTGTCCTTGTCTAATGAGCGAGAAATAGCAAACGAATTCGCACGAGAATTTTCTACCGTTTCAAAGGTGTCATCAGGAACATTGAATGACCTGCCTAGAAATTATATCATAGAGACTAGGTATTTTCCTAGTTCGCTAAGTGCTCTATCAATTCTTCATGAAATAATGTGCTTAAAAAAGTCGGCATGTTCTGGTCCTGATAATTTACCGTCCATATTTCTAAGTGATATTGCTGATGTTATCTCCATTCAACTCCACAACATACTCTTGGCTTCCGCCACATTGGGACAAGTACCTGATGATTGGTAAGGCTCGATAATTACTCCAGTATTCAAAAAGAAGGATCGCACATATCCTAAAAACTATAGGCCGATAAGCCTTACGTGTGTGTTGTCAAATATTTGAAGAGCTGCTCCTTAAGCACTTAATTGCACACCTTGAAGCTGAGAATATACTTTCCAATACTCAACACGGCTTTCGCAAGGGTCACTCCACAACTACTAATTTAATCATATATCACGATTATTGGATGCGCTGTCTAGATTTAAGTACTCCTGTCGATGTCATTTTCTTTAATTTTTCAAAGGCTTTTGTCACTATAATACACCCTCATTTGAACAAAAAACTTATCAATATTGGATTGGACTGACATAGTATATGGTGGATCAAGGAGTATCTTTCTAACAGATACTGTAATGTTAGGGTAAATTACACTTTGTCTAATCGTTTTCCTTAGATATATGGCGTCCCTTAAGGGTCTGTAATAGGGCCCACACTGTTCAGCATATACATCAATGATCTGATTTCACACGTAAAATCTCGATGCTTACTTTACGCTGATAAACTAAATATTTGGCGTCCAGTTGAAACAAATAAAGATGCTCAATTACTCCAAGCTAGTATTGATACTGTTTATTCATGATCGGTTTCCAATGATCTCCAGCTCAATAGTAAAAAATGTGCTTTTATGTGTATCTCTCGATCGAAATATAATCAACATAGAGTTTACCACTTTGATGGTTTAGCCATATCAATAACTGACTCATATAAGGATTTTAATGTTCGTGTACGACAAGATTTAAGCACTCGCATGCATACCGACTTCGTGTGCTCACAGGTTAGACGAGTCGTTTGTCTTCTCCGCCGGTCGCTTTTAAAACGTTGATATTTCTTGCTTTAGGACCATTTTTAACGCTTTGATTCTAAGTATACTTTGATATGCTTCACCATGCTCTTAACCTATTACTAAGAAATAATGTAATCGCCTAGAAAATGCTTATCGCTCCGCCATGAGATTAATCCGTACTGTCAGACATTTGGAATATACAAATAGACTTAGGTATCTAAAAATATATAGTCCTAGTTTCATGCGAATTCGTGCTGATATGTGCCTCGTATGGCATATTTTACATACTAAGGATCATCTACTGCGTCACATGTTGAGATTGCGAGATCAGCCTTACTACGCGGACATTCCTTAATGTTTGGAACACTACGCCTAAACCACATCCCTATCTCATTTTTTGCACAAAGAGTTATATCAATATGGAATCAACATTTCGATACGACTTTAAACTCTCGTAATATTCACGCGTTCAAGCTGGAGTTGGATAAAGATTTAGCCAAGATAATCGATTGCGATTTGTGAAGTTTAATTTGATTTTCTGTGATGCAACTTGTAAAGAGTCTTTGACTCACTGTGTTGTCTATATAATAATGCCCAATCTGAAGAAGACCATATCCGCTGACAGTGTAATATTGATAGCGTTACGGAGTGTCACCAGCTTGTTTCAAGCATTTTTGAATATCGTGCAAATACCTTCTGAATGGAAGTGCGCAGTAGTAGTGCTAGTGTTCAAAAAAGGTGACCGCCGTTTAGCTGACAACTATCGAGCTATAAGCCTTACAAATCATCTGGGCAAGGCACTCGAAATTATTATTTACGATAACATATTCGAGCACTTGAGCATCACAGGCGAACATAGCTATGCAACATGGTTTCAGAAAAAACGTTCTTGCCTGATGAATCTTTTGTCGGTTCGTGAAGCTTTTATCGAACCAACGTCTATTGGAAAGGCAGTGGATGTTGATATGTTCGATTTTAGTCCCGCGTTCGACCGTATTCCCATAGTCGTCTCATTCAAACAGTGGCCGGATATGGCATTAATATCCTAATTGTATGATGGATTATTTATTTTTTACCGAATTGATCTTTCCAAGTACGAATTCTTAGTATATTATCTTTCTACGTTTAATTACGTTAGGGGTTCCTCAGGGTCACTGTACTGGGACCTTTATTGTTTAATATGTTCATTAACAGTCTACTGATCCAACTGCACTGTCCTTGTTTAGCTTTTGCTTACGATGTAAAAATATGTTGTGAGTCCCAATTTGAAGAGGACCATATCCGCTGACAGCGTGATATTGATAGCGTTATGGAATGTTAGCATCTGCCTAGCGTTTTTAACATTTCATTGTTCTTGCACATGGCCTCCATATTGTCATAATTTAACAATATGTAATGTTAAAAAAGATGGGTATTTATAAATTAATAAATTTAATAATTATTAATTAACAGCTACTATATTAATTTCTAAATGATCTGGTTTCTAAATACGCATCCTTCTCAATCTCTTTATTCTATTTTTTGATTTTCAATTTTAGTAAAATCAACGATTTGTGCTTAAAGTTTAGATTTTTATTAACGTTTCCAGCAATTTATATCATCTCTTAATTAAAATCGATCAAGTATTCGAATTAATGAATATCAAAGTTGTCTTATATCCGCGTTTTCCAAGTCGCCTTCACTAAACAATTGATATGAAGACATTTCATTGTTTAGCTTTCTCTTTTTGAAGTGATACTGGATTAGTTGTAATATTCTTTCTCATTTACTTAAACACATATTGCTCTGATGCTCTATTTTTAAAACGAGACGTAGTCTTTGCACTTAAGGTAGTTTCTGTGTTTCATCTCTTGCTCTAAAAATGCGTGTTGCAATTAATTGTCTATTCTTTTGTCTTGCGACAATTCAAAGACATTTTTTATTCTTAAAGCTGATTCCATATGGTATTCGATATTTTGATATTTATCAGCATCAATATAAGTAGGTGTTTGTATTTATGTCTTTAATTGCTAAAATAGTAATACAATGCAAAACCGAAATTTGCTCTTTTGTTTCTGCATTGCATTATATTTGATATAGAAGAAACTTGTGCACTACCAGTAACAAAATCCTAATTATGTTTTGCATACATCACTTAAATCTTTACTTGCGGTAGAGCTATATCTATGTCGCTTGACGAAATTTCTTGTTAATCATATTGTTTTAAAACTTCATTTTCACGTGTACATTATAAAATCAATTTTAAAGCTAATTTGTCATTATCAAACAGGTCCACATCTTAAATTTCACTTTGTATCCATTCCGTACGAACTCCCATGTAATTTGAGGCCTATTTGACTCCGAAAATTCCATAATTTGGGCCATATCCATTTCGTTAGAGTGAATATGCAAAATTAGTTCTCGCTGATCGCATTTCTTTCCTATTACATTGTAGGTTTTAACTAGGGAATATGATTCATTGATATAAAGAATTGTTAAAATTTGCAGTATTTTGTATTTGTGATTTGATGGTTTGTAATTGAAGGATGGACACATTTGTCAGCTAAAAAATACAATTAAAAACGTAGATTTACAGATTGCCTACAGAAACTGCTATAACCAAACATTCATTATACCATTGTTGCAATTCAATGGAATGCACTACTTGCATTTTCGTTTCGTCAGCTATACGGCGATCATTGCACTCGGTTAAGGGTAAGACTTTTCACACAGTAGCCTTCACGGTGTAGGCCAAAGCAGATCGACATTGCTAATTTTTTAACATAATATGATTTTAACATGATTTTTTACCAAAGTACCATGATTAATTTATATCCCCGACGATTGATAATTTAATTTGATTAAATGCTCTTTTGCATGCCCTCTAAAAATTGGTTTCAAAAAATGTACATAAAGAAGTTTTACTGAAAATTATTTGTAATTGAAGATTAGGAATTCGAGGAGAAGACGCTTGGATATTGTGAACATATATAAATTATATATTTTTTTTTAAATTTATTTTTATTATAAATTAAAATATTATTAATTAATTATTATATAATATCTAATACATAATATTTATATTACATTATCAATATTATATTATAATATTTATATTTTA